>BPLR01017028.1:0-104800 GCA_021605095.1 Caerostris extrusa | reverse complement strand
CGTAAGTGAAACACGTGCTCCTTTTGATATTCACTAAAAAATGATCTTATGGATGTGATGGACAAAAACAGCCTCACTCATAATGAGCAAATTAGTGATCTTGCACGACACGATAAATCTTTTTGGTCGAGATAGGACGTCGTAAATAAACCCAAGTCTTTAATTTAATACAAAAAAGGACTACGAACTAAATTTCGTATTTGCCATTGAATATATCTAAACTCCCCGAGTTCATATCTAACATATATATCTAAACTCCTTTGAGTTTCATATCCGATATATATATCTTAACTCCACTGTTTCATATTTTACGTAATATCTAAACTCCACCGAGTTTCATATTTAGCATATTATACCTAAACTCTACTGAGTTTCATATATAGCATGTATATTTGAAATCAGCTAACAGTGAATATATCTAAACTCCATAGACTTTCATATCTAACATATAAATCTAAATTCCATTAAGTTTTCTTTATTTATCTTTGAATATATCTAAACTTAATTGAGTTTCATATCTAGCATTGAATATATCTATACTCGAGTTACACACGATTGAACCCATTTAAATTCCAATGAATATCATATATGTTATAAGATATCTAAACTGGAATTTCATAAACTTTTGAGCTTACGAAACTCCAATTTAATATTCTACTGAGTTTCATATCTAGCACTTAAACAAGCCTAAATTCCAATGAGTTTCATAACTAATTCTAAACAATTTTGTTATTAATTTACAGTACATAGGACAGATATGTTTACATTAATCTGCTAACATGCCTTAAGTACATCAATGAACACAAGCAATGAAGATAAAAAAATTTAACACATTACTATTTTCAAAATGCTTTGTTAATGAAGTTATCAGGAATAGGCGTCAAATGAATTTTGAACCTTCTCCTTTTGTTTGTCTCGACAGTCTAATGTGGGCCAAGGCCTTCTTCAATATCATCCTTCATTCCGCTCTCCGATTGCGTTCCATTAGTTACTGTAATCACTTCTAATTCAATGTCAATTCGTCAATGTCATCGAGTCTGCCCGCCCGTTGGTTTATGGAAAGAAGTTTTCAATGTTAAGGAAGACGTGTTTGAATAACAAATGTTGCAAATCAACTTCATGTTGAATCTGAACATGCTCAACTAATGAACAGGTTCAAATCCATTGTTGGTATTTGCTGCCGTCACTGCTTTCAAAATTACGAGATTCGACGGGGATAAAATGTATAAGATTTTGCAACGATAAAGTTGACTGATAATATTTCTCACCCATACTAGTAGGATACGCAACTGTAGGGAATTTAATAGATATTTTTGGAATGACTTCATATTTTCGTGGTGGGTTGTTGAGTGATATGATAAATGGAAAACGATGCCCATTGATGCCATATATATATATATATATATATATATATATATATATATATATATATATATATATACGTACATATATATATATATACTAGATATTATATATTAGAAAGGAAAGCAACGTTAGCAAAGGTATCTGATAGTGTCATATATGATAGTCGATTGCAAGATATTTAACAGGAACTTCTGGATGACCTTCTTATTGTGACGGTGGGCTGTTCGTGAAATAATAGATGGATTATATATGTCATATGATGGTGGACTATTCGTGTTTGTTTGTTGTTTCTTATCCCACTTAGATTGAAAGGAAAGCAACGATAGCAAAGGTACTCATGATTGAAGGGGAAGGAAGCATATATGATGTGATGGAGCACCCGTATTTAGAAGTCTGACTTTTACTGGTGACGCTTCTTATTGTCATAGGAGACCGGGACCTTCGGAAATAAAGATGGATTCCGAACCACTACAAACACCCATGGCTATATATATATTTAGATTGAACCCGAAACCTGTAGCAAAGGTATCAGAGCGTCTATACATAGTCCATTCAAGATCCCAAACTTCTGGATGCCAACGGCACGCGGGCTGTTCCCAGGTGGTCAACCATGGATTACTGACCGCGCCCAATGATGCTTGACTTCGGTGATCTAACGAGAACCGGTATATTCAGCAGGGCGTTGGTGGACTGTTCGTAATTTCATAAATGGATCATGAGGCCCACTGATGCCATGTATATATTAGATCGAACCGAAAGTAATAATAGTAAAATCTGCCTGGTAGTGTAAATCTCCCATATGATAGCTAATTGCACTACATTTAATAGAAAGCTTAAATGAATAGCTGATTGAAAAACATTTAATTGAAGCTTAAGCATTAGCTTCTGGATGACCTTCATATTCTCTCTGTGCGCTGTTCGTGATTCAATACATGGATCTCGGAGATCCATGTATTAAATATAATTGCCATATAATTGCATTAGATTGAACGGGAAATTGAAGCGGAGACAAAATATTGAGGGGAGGCTCTTTCCGCGCGAACGCGTGACTGGCTACTGAGACATCACTCCACATATCGATCTGCAGCTTGAAAGACAGCGAAAGTGTTAAGACCGGATCATTGAAACGTACGCCGCTTAGCTTCAATGATATAATTTTTTTTTCTATTTTCAATATTATTTTATATATTAATATAATTTATATAATAATATTCAATTCGTCAATATTATTTTGAGAACTTATTGATAAATCGAAATAAGTAAAACTGTTTTAATTCTACATCTTCATTAGGGCAACGGCCCCAGAGTGGGCCATGGCCGTCTGCCCACTAGTATATTTCAAGACATGAGATGGTTACTTTTTTACAAGGTAGAGTTATCAGCCCTACGCCCAAATCTCTATAGTCCTATTAGACCGTGACCTACGGTTTAACAGGAATTCGAACCATTACAAACATACATAGCACTGCCGGGACACGAACCCGAAACCTGTAGCACCGAGCGCCAGAGCAAGAAAAACTATTCAATATGTTTTAACATTCAGTAGGCATTTTGAGATGAAATAAAACTGCAAAATAATATTAATAATTTTTTTAAAAATGCCATCCATGGATTTTTCTCATATCCGGGATAACACCCTTCCACCTAATTTGAGACTACTGCATTCGAATTCCACCCACTTAATTTATTAGGAACGATCTCCTCATGAATATAGCGTCATTTTATTCATTACTGTTCCATAGAAACACCCATACCATTATGCGCTGCCAACAATGAAACTGGTTTTCTTTAAAATGGGCATGTCATTACTTTTAACCAGCTAGCTTCACGCCTTTCAAATTGGCATTCATTTCAAAAGCCGAACGGGTTGCTTAGAGGTGAACGACTGATTACTTTGGGGTGCCGAGTTCGTCATCACTGCTCTAGCATGAAACATGCAAATTGGGCTTCATTTACATTAAGATGCACAGGATATTCAGAAGCCAATAGGAACGAACAAAATAGTTTGTGTAAAGAACAACTTTGGGATGAATAAACATCAAGTCACTCTTTCTTAAAAAACAATGTTGGTCTCATATTCAATGCCAGATAAGCGAGGATAACGAACATCTAGTAAATAATAGAGAGTTTTTGCATACCGTATTTTGGACGTCCGTTAGCTATTTTTCCGTAGCGCGCATGCTCATAAGAAATTGCGCATGCTTATCTGTAATAATGTTTCCTATGAGCATGCGCGGGAGAAAAGTTAGCGAACGTCCAAAATGATCAAAATGTATCTATCTTAATTTTTAATCGTAATGTAATCGATCACTGTTTTGGTAGATTTAGTTTAGTTTGCCTCTCTATGATAAATTTTTGCCCACTTTAGACTAATTAGACCGTGAAATGGTTTCGGGTTCGAGTCCCGGAGGTGTCATGGATGTTTGCTGTCATTAAGAATCAACTTTAAACTGTAGATTCCGGTCTGTTTAGTTCTCGTGTGCACAAGATGGCCTTAGAGCGACAAACCAAACCAATAATCAGACCGTGACCTACAGTTTAAAATTGATTCCGAACCACTCGCAAAAATCCATGCCACTGCCAAGATTCGAACCTGAAGCCTGTGGTAAAAGCTAGAGCCGTAGACAATTCGCCATCAGGTCGCATTGTGGTAGAACATAGAGGATTTTATTTACGAGTGAGATGCGTGGTGAAAAGTGTTGGTAATATTTTCCAGGATTTTTAGGGATAAGTGGCCAACGTTTTTGTGTGGTTTGGTCGAATTATTGAGAGAAAAACCAGAAAATTCACACCAGCGTTTACTTCTATTTCATCAAGAAATAAAAGACTGTAATGTAATATTGCTTAAATTATGCAATACAAGATATAAACTGCATTTTTAAAGTGAAATGAGTAAGTAGAAATGAAGGTAATAGAAACATCGTGCAATTGTCTGTAAAATTATAAGAAATAAGATACTAGTAAAAAAAAAGTTATTGAAATAATTTGTAATAATAGCATTTTATTACCGCTGCGCTGTTACCATCTGAGTAAATACCCTACGTATTGTGGCTGTAGCAACCATATAATTGAGTTTGTAGCCTTTTTTTTTTTAGCAAGAGTTTTTGTCATTTCATTCCCAATAGAGAGGAATGTACTTTGTTTTAACAATCCATCACCTCAAATTTGACAGCAGACAAGCAGTATTGTGTGTAGTTATATTACATATAATTAGTGTTTTGTACTAATGAGAACAACCTGTCACTCAAATTTGATAGCAGATATACGGTATCATGTATAATGAGACTCGGGATATTAGCGAATGTCTTTGCAACCTTCACGCAAGTCGAAACAACTGCAGATTGAATATGAACTATACCATGAGTTGTTCCATCGTGAGGAGTGATCGACCATGAGTTTGAGACAACTTCAATGAGAAGTGACAGCCGCAGACCAGGCAATTAGATTTGACGTAGACTCGAAAACTTTGAAAATCTCTGAGCTCCGATTTCATTGTATAATAATGCAGAGTAATTTTTTATATATAATAATTTAGTGCTTATAAATAAAAATTAAAGTGGCCTTCTTCCTCTATGAATCTATTCTATATAGGTCTAATATAGGCAGAGATGTTACAAGTTCATTAACTGCTCTCTTTGATTACATTCTGCAATTTTGTTGTTAAGCCAAAAATGGAGGTTCTACTATGTAATATAATACCACTAATAAGAAGTTTTTATATACAGTAAAACCTCGATAAGACGAAAACCTCCAAAACTCGAAAAAAAAAGTTTTGTTCTCTTCCTTCAAGCCCCAAAACCTCCATGACTCGAAATTTCAACCCTTTATATTTCGAAATAATGAGTCAATCCCCACAAGCCATTTTGGTTTATATTTTTCCTCCGTAACTCGAAAAAATTGGACCTCTGTATCTCGACCATTAGCAATATTTGGTTTTACAACCTTCACAACTCAATCATTTGAAACTAATTACCTCTATAGCTCAATGAAAAATAAGTTACCGACTTTAAGGATTTGCCGACAATGCACGTCATTGTTTCTTAGAAAACAATGTATGAGTGTACAGTAAATAGAATAACCAATTCTATGAAATATTCTTATTATAATTCTTATTATTGCTATTGATTTCATTTGAACTCTAACAAATAAACATGTTTATTACCTCTGCAACTTGAATTTTTATTTATTTTACCTCTCTAACTCAAAATAAGTTAGAACGAATCAACCTCTACAAATCGAATATTTCCTTACAAAATCCGCGTAAGTCGAAATCTTCCATAAGTCGAAAACTTTATAACCCGAATTATTTGGCGTCTCCCTTGAAGTTCGGCTTACAGAGGTTCTACTCTAGAATATAAATACCTACCCATCAGTTTCGTTTTATTTTTGTAACTAATAATATTACACGTACAATGAGAAAAATTTGGGTTCCTTAAAAGCAAATTTTCAACACGAATCGCAATCATGCTCAAACCAAAAATTACTTCTGTACACGGATCGATGAAAAGAACCAAAACCATTTGAAATTGTTTATTAAATAAATAAAAATGCTAATAAAATTACAAGGTTAACATAAATTAAACAGAAATTATGTACAATGTAAAAAGTCTCAGTTTCTAAGATTTCATTTTTAAAAATTTCATAAAAAAAAAAAAATTCATTTAAATTAAAAAAATAAATTTCATTTAAAAAAAAATATAATAATATTAAAAAGCATCAAAATACAAATTATGAACATACGATATTAAAAGTATTGAACACATGAATTTCGAAGAATGTCTCGGAAAGTTGCATTCATTATACATGATACCATGGCGTGTGCTTATTACCAATCATTGCAGCTCCGAAGAACACTTCCTGAACCATCTCGCTCCTGATTGCCGAACATCCGAAAAATGAAGATATTCCATAAGCTTGTCTTATGCTATTTGCAAAATTGTTAACAAGTAAAAGATGAGGTTCACCTTTAGAGTGTTGAGGACAACAGGTCGATTTTGTTGCACACTAGGACCAATCTGTTCCTTCACACAAGCAACCCATGTTCGACTGAAGCGATACCGCTGGCGATATTGTCAATAGAGAGCGAAAGGAACACATGCTTACGTGTTCGAGAAATCAGTATTTCCTTCAGAAAAGATCTTCCCTTTGTAGTTTTACTATTTGAATTCAAAGTGGTCCGGGCATAGTCCGGTGTGTATACGAGTACACATATTCGTAAACTTGGCAGATTAGAAATCTTTTCTTCTTGCATTCAGTAAAACACGAATGAGACGGGTTTTGCCAGTGGCTTCGTCTCCTACTACGAAAATATAAACAGTATTTAAAATTTCTCCCAGATTTGTCTTCTCAGGAGTCATGGAACAATTGTAGGCAATAACTAAATCATCCGATGAAGCCATTTCGTAGTAAAGTAAAACAACTTTGAAAGTTACCTATGATGCCATTAAACATTTCATGGTATTTTATACGAGTGGTCAAGTATTGCCAAAAAAGAACCACTAAAATGCTATAGAAGATCTAGTGAATAAAAAGTTATTTTAATTCCGCCGATATTGGTAATGATTTTTCGAGACAATATTTCATTTTTGGATGTATTTAACCACTCATGCAAAATTAAATGGAATGTTTCATGTCCGCATAAGTGACTTTCATCGTTGTTGGTGTCCTGAAACGGAATGGCGTCAGAAGATTTTGTTGATGAGTATGCTTGTAGCATAACTGATAAAACATTTCTGCGCACCATTTTAAATACTGTTTATATTTTTGTAGTTGGGGACGAAGCCATTGGCAAAACCTGCCTCATTCGTACTTTTACCAATACAAGAAGAAAAGATTTCACTCTGCCAAGTTTCGAATATGTGTACACTTATACACACCAGACAATCGTCGGACCACTTGAATTGAGAATAGTGGAACTACGACTGGAAGATCTTTTTCTGAAGGAAGTAAAAGGCTTTCTCACGCCAACTGAAGCATGTGTTCCTTTTCGTTTTCTCTGTTGACAATAGAGAGTTTTGCATAGTTATAAAAACAACCGTCTAATATTTTCTTTTCAATGGTAATAAAATTATATAAATACAAATTATTCCATTAATTATTTTTCCACAAGTATCTTATTTCCTTTGATTTTCAAACAGTAATCGGTTTTTCTATCCCTTTATTGCTATTTACACATTTCAATTAAAAACCCAAATTGTCTGTATTAAATATTCACGATTTAATAAACAATAAATTTTTTCATAGCACAATTATTGCTTTAAATGTTTGAGTCACACAACTTTGCTCCTTTAGAACAGGGGTCTCCAAACTACGGCCCGCCAGTGTCTCAATCCTGCCCGCGACAGCGAATAGCATATTGTTGCTGTAATAAGTTGGATAAAAAACACAGAATGATAATAACTCGATTTTATTTACTTGCTAGATAAAGCTTTAAATGACAAACATAATATGCAGAAAATTTAACTTAAGCATAACAACTGACAAATGATTTAAATGAATCCCACTAACATTATAAATTAGTGAACATCCTCGGTTTTTTCTACCTCGGTAGTTATGTTGATGTAAAGAGTATCGCATATGTATGTATAACGATGTTTGGAATATATATATCCTGAACCAAACATGATTTTTATCCTGAAAATCCGTCAGGAACGGAAAAGCTAAATGAACGCGAATGAAACAGCGGAGTATCCACTTGTAAAAATACTAATGAGATTTATGTAATTGTAATTTTTCACTGACAATAGTTGTGTAGTAGTAGTAGTGTTTTGGATCAAATTTTTACTTGTACCAATTATTAAAAGAGATTTAAGATGCTCATCGGTTAACTTATATCTGTAAACATTCTTTGTGTACTTCATTTTGGGAGGATGCTTTCTCACACAAGTAAGTAGTACCAAAACAGAAAAACAGCCCACGAGCAAATTTATGTAAATTATCAAATTGTATCAATGGAAGACTCTTATAAAATTCCAACAAGGATGAGTTTTGATATTGTTCTTAATTATATCACTGCACTGTAAATCAATTTCCATTTGGAGTTCCGGGGCTAGGGTTTCAATGTCAGTATCAAAAGGATTTTTGAAAAAAATCTTAATTTCATTTGCAATGTCATCAAAGTCTGAGATACGAGTATCAAAATTTATCTTCAAAGCACTCAAAACTTCGACTGCAAAATCGACGGGAAATTCAGTCTCAGTAGTGCGGCTGAATATTTCACATGTTTCAAAATGTGTGAAACATTTTTTACGTAATTGTGATTGAAACAATATTATTTTCTGCCGAAACGATTTGATATTAGTGTATAGATCAGGGAGAAGCTGGTTTTTCTCCTTGCAATCTCAAATTTAGTTCGTTTATATGTTTTGTCAAATCGGCATAGAATGCTGATCTCCCACAGCCACTCGCATTTTGTAATTCAGTAAGAAGGCGATGCTTTTCATTGAAAAAAAAATTCGATTTGTGCTCGAAGTTCAAAAGCGCTGCAAGACTTTTCCGCAACTAAGCCAGCGTACGGCAGTGTGATACGGTAAATCATTTTCTCCCATATCTTCAATAAACTCGCGGAATTTTCGGTGTTTCAGCCCAGTGGATCTGATGAAATTAACAACTGATATGACTGGTTTTAGAACTTCAGACATATCCAAACATTTTCTGCACAAGGACTGTTGATGAATGATACAATGCAAGACTAATGGTTTTGAACCACCATCATTTTCTACTGCCTTTGACACAAGTGCAGCCACTCCTTTATTTTTACCACACATGTTTTTGCCTCCATCAGTTGTAATAGATTTCAAGTTTTTCCATCGTAGGTTCTTTTTTATTAATGACATTGTCAACTCCTTTAAAAAATATCTTGCCCAGTAGTCGTGCCTTGAATACTATCAATATCAAGAAGTTCTTCATACACTTCATAGCTTTTATTTACTCCTCGAATAAAAATCTACACCTGAGGCCGTATCTGACATATCCGTTGACTCATCCAAGGCTAGAGAAACCACTCAAGATGTTCATTTTTGTCAGACAGTTGAGATGATATATTTTCTGCGATGTCTTGCACCCTCCGAGCCACGGTGTTTGCTGACAAACTGGCAGTTTTAAATAAATTTACCTTTTCGAGCACATTTCTTCGGCTACTGCAATTACGCCTTCTTTGATCATTTCTCCATCGGTGAATGGCTTTCCACGTTTTGAGATTTCAAGAGCCACACGAAAGCTGGCACGAGTTGCAGCCTCTTGTTCAATATTGACTTTCGTAAGCAAAGATTGCTGCAATTTCAATCCGCGTTTCAAAGCTTCAAATTTTTCTATCCGCAAACTTCCTGTATATTTTGAGTAATTTTGAAAATGTTTCGTTTCATAATGGCGTTTAATGTTATATTCTTTGAGAACGGCTGTGGTTTCACTTCAAATCAAACATAGCACTTATTATTGGACTCACTCACGAAATATTGAAAGTTCCATTGATCTTTGAATATTCTGCATTCACTGTCTATTTTTCGCTTCTTTTCCATACTAGTAAATCACACACAAAAAAATTACAAGTTAAATCAAAATACAATTACGTATGGACGTGGGTCAGATCGGTCTTTTAAACGGGGTTACGCACTAATTTACTTCACAATAGATACAGTTCCGCTTCTTTCGTCTTCCCTAGGTAGACTGAGTCGGGATCGCTCCGCTAGCCTTTTACACTCCAATTACTGCGAACTCGAAGTGACTGGAATACACCAGAACCTTCTCCAACCAATGAGGTTACGAATGTTTAATTGTTACTGCGGTTTCGAAACTACTACTAGCGCCATCTGTTAGCGATAAAGAATATTATGTACCTATTTCCGCTTTTGACCATTAGATATCGTCAAGTGTCATGGTCGTGTCGATACACACAATAGTAATTGTAGTACTTAATTGAATCAGCGAATTTAGCAAGAGTAGCCTCGCGCAGAGCACGTACTCGGCGACTAGTCTAGAAATTATAGATAATGGCAAAAAATTAAAACGGTTTTGGCCCGCGGTACTTACTAGAGTGAACAATGTGGCCCGCCGGCTGAAAAGTTTGGAGACCCCTGCTTTAGAATAAGGATGCGCCGTCTACATTATTACTACTCTATGGCTTTTCCTCTTTTTCAGACAACTGTTTGTTTTGATTTGCTCATTTTGTTTGTTTTGATTTGCTCAGAAATTAAAAAAAAAAAAATACTTTAAAAAGTATTTTTTTAAATTTCTATTAGGATTGTATTTTGGGTGTTTTAAAGTCTTCTTCCTGCTATCCAAAAATAATATTTAGAATTAGAGATGCGTTCTAGTGTCATTGCGGCATGATCAACCAATCAGCCAACATGATTTCTCATCATGATAACTAAGAATCTTTAAAAAAATATACAAAAGTAAGATAAATGTCCTCGCAAATTAAGAAAGAAGTGTTCCCAATTTTACAAAAACAGAATTCAGCAGCAAAAACCAAAAAAAAAATAGCAGAAAGAATGCATCAGAGTTTGAAAATATTAGTCGTAAATGAAGAATGAAGTATTCTCAATTCTACAAGAAACATAGCATTCAATAGTCAAAAGAATATTTCAATGTTTGAAAATTCTGAGCATAAATGAAGAATGAAGTATTCCAGATACAATAAGAATCACTATACAGTTCCATAAGCGAGGGAAACTGCCAAAAACGATAAACGTGAACCTTCAAGAAGGAATTGATCAGTACGAGTACATATAAGACGAGTACTTATAAGACGAGTACTTATAGTGATTGGATATACAAATGTTTAAAATCCAAAACCAAGACGTGAAAAGTGCTTTTTAAACACTTACTACAAAACACTTCAAACGAAAGCCAAATTCCTGAGGATTAACGTCATTCAAGAATCATTTCATGAGTTAAGGGGACCAAACTACCATTTTCCGCCAAAATTTTAAATGGAGTTTCATTTGCTTAGCGCTAATTTTCGGATAACGTAACGGACCTCTAACCAGGACAACATCATGTTCATACATAACAATATTTAATATATGTAATATATTAGTTTTAATATTTAATACATTTAAATAAACCTCATTTTTACTTTGTTTTGAAACACCTATTAGGATTTAAATAATCTGCTAAATCTCCTTAGTGGAATCCAAAAATTAAATTTAGGATTAGAGATGCGCAAGTATCATTGTAGTAAGAAGAGCCAATAATATTTCTCATTATGACAACTGGAAATCTTATCAAATCCAATAACAGTTGCGGATCAGTTTACTCCAAAACTATAAACGTACTATTATCCAGTATACACTTATAAACGGAAATAATAACAGAACAGAAACAGGAAATTGTTCTTTCATTAAATAAAGTTGTTCTTAATTCATTTTAAATAACATTTTTACTAAGTATAAAACAATAGACCTTACAAAGCAGACCATCGCATAAACTAGAAATTAATTACGTATTGAGAGAAAAATAATTTGTTTCATTTATTGACAATATAGATTTGAAGTAGGAAAATATCTTTGACACTCGGGGTCCAAGCTGACAAACATGCAAGACGAGGTGAGCTCCAATCCTGTTGGTGCCATGTCCTGCAACTGTGGCTTTGTAAAAAGACAAAACCTTGTAGGGATTGTGATAAAGCATCTCATTAGAAACTGTATTAGATGCGGGCTTTTTTTATGATTCCCAAATGGGATGCATTCCCATTTTCTGAATTTTCATCAGAGAGTTACTTCCAATTCTCGTTCTTTCTATGGGGCACGCATTAGCGGGGAAGATCCTTAAATCTAATAAGTTGCACCTGTTTTTCCCCTTGACCTTATAAGTTTATAATAATCGAATACTGCTGTAGATCATCTGCAATAACAATCTTTTTTAAATAAGTTTAAATACAATAAGACATAAGTTAAATAAGCAATAAGTTAAATAAGACATTTATTTTTAAAAGTTGATAGGGATTGTGATAAAGCATCTCGTTACCAATTGGCGCTTGTATCTGGAATTTCTTGTTTCCCATATTGGATGCATTCACAGAGACACAGACACAGAGTTATTTCTACTTTTTTTTTTTTTTTCTTGATATGGATCACAGCGTAGATGATCTATCTTCTATCTAAGCTCTTCAAATCTATAAAGTTGCAACTTCTCCTTCCTTTTTTACCCCAGAGAGTTTATAATATGACCATGCGAGTTTATAATAAGAAAATGATATAGATTTGGTTTCTCGCTGTACAGTCATTTTGTGCACACTTTAGGCTCATGAACACATTTAGGCCGGGACCTACAGTTTAACGTGGCTTCCGAACCAATCCCAAACATTCATTTCACCGCCAGGATTCGAATCTGAAACTTGTGGTACCAACTGCCAGAGCGCTAGCCATTTGCCCATCAGACCACTCCGAATGCTACAGAAGATCAAGTGAATAAAAGTTATTTTAATTCAGGCGATATTGGCAATGGTTTTTTAAGTAAATATTTCATTTTAGGTAATACTTAACCCCTCATACAAAATTCCATCAAAAGGTTCATGACCGCATAAGTGACTTTCAACGTTGTTGGTGACTTGACACGGAATGGCGTCAGAAGATTTTGTTGATGAGTATGCTCATAGATTAACTGATAAAACAGTTCTGCAAGCAATTTTTCATACTGTTTATATTTTTGTAGTTGGAGACAAAGCTACTGGAAAAACCAGTCTCATTCGTGCTTTTACGAATGCAAGAATGAAAGATGCTTTCCTGCCCAGTTTCGAATATGTGCACATGTATACTCAAGAGATAATGAGCGGACCACTTGAATTGAGAATAGTGGAACTACGATCTAAGAACGATCTCTCTTTGATGGAAATAAGAAGGCTTTCTCCCCAACAGAAGCTTGTGTTCCTTTTCGTTTTCTCTGTTGACAATGTCTCCAGCGCGTATCGCCTGGAGCGGACATGGATTGCTTGTGTGAAGAACGCGATGGGTCCTGGCGTGCCTTCTGCCTTGGTGTGCAACAAAATTGACCTGCGGTCTCATCCGTTTTATAGTAATAAAATGCATCTTTTACTTGATGGCGATGCTGTAAATGGCATAAGACAATCAAGTGGAATATCTTCCTCTTTCGAATGTTCGGCAGTGACGGGCGAGACGGTTGAAGAAGTGTTCATCGGAGCTGCAATGCTTGCCAATAAAATCACACCCTATTTATAATAATGTCAACTTTTAAGACATTCTCCTAAATAAATGTAGGCAGTTTTTGTTATATCGGATGTTTATTGCTTACATTTTAATGACTGTTTTGCTTTTGACTATTTTTGCGTTTATTTGCGCTCTATATGTCAGAAAATGAGAATTGTCAAATGGAACACATATTATGTACACCATGTATTAACGTTATAATTTCATTTAATAAACAGTGTACAAATGGTTTTGGTTGTTTTGATTGATTGTGTTCCCAACATAATCTTTGGTTATTGGGATTCCTGTGTTTGGGAATGTGTTTTTAAAGAAAATCAAACAAATTTTCTCGTTTTATGCAAAATTTTACAAGAATGGCGAATCTTATAAATAGTTTTCTTATATCTTTTATTAAAAAAATTTGTTTAGTGGTTTTATATTTACTTAGTTTCTATTTTTGGTTTAACACCAAAACTGCAGAATGTAACAAAAGCGAATAGTTGATAAACTCTCGTATTATTTCTACTACTTACGTAAAATTTTGCCTAAGTGGTAATAGGGCAGTGGTATTAAAATGCTATTAATTCAAATTATTTCAGTAACTTTTTTTCTTTTAAGTTTTAAACAGTTGTCTGCTATTTATTCATTTGAATTAAAAAAAAATTAACTTTGGTCTTGCATATTTATATAACATTACGTTATAGCACTTTTATTGCTTTAAATTTTTGAGTCCCCAAATTTACTTCTTTAGAATAGGGTTACCGCTGTTTATTATTAGTAATTTATGGCTTTTCTTCTTTTCAGGCATTTTTCTTTTGTTTTTCTCATATTTGCAATAAAATAAAAAAAAAAAAATAAACTGGAATCTCCTCGGCAAAATTTCAACTTGAATGTTGACACTTGAGAACGGAATGAACTCTGAAATATGCCAATGTTTAAAAATACCCGAGATATATATGAAGCAGTTGATTGTAATACTACAAGAATGGCGAAATTCAAATAGCCACATGAATGCAGCAATGTTGAATAAATCACGACCTTCATGAAGAATGAATAAAAAAAATATACAAAAGTAAGATAAATGTCGGCGCAAATTAAGAAAGAAGTATTCCAAAAATTCTGAGCATAAATGTAGAATGAATTATTTCAAAGTACTATACAAGCATACTATACAAGTATATTAAAAAGTACTATACAAGCTCCATAAGCACGCGAAAATGCCAAAAAGCAATTGTTTAACGCACTGCGAGTACTTATAGCTACTGGATATACCAATGTGCTTCAAAACCATGCTACAAAACCTTTCAAACGAAAGCCAAATTCTCCAGAAAATTCCTTAAGACTGATGTTATTCAAGAATTATGGGCCCAAAGTACCATTTTAAGGCAGAATTTAAAATGGAATTTTATTTGCTTGGCCCTCATCTTCGGATAACTTCACGGTTCCCTAACCAGGACAACATCAGGTTCATACGTAATAATATTTTATATATAATATATTATTTTTAATATTTAATACATTAAAATAAATCTCATTTTTACTTTTTATGTTTTGAAATATCTATTAGTATTTAAATAATATTTTAAGTCTGCTTACTGCTCTCCAAAAATTAAATTTAGGATTAGAGATGCGCTCTAGTCTCATTGTGGTAAGATCAGCCAATAATATTTCTCATGACAACTGAATATCTTATCAAATCCAATATCAGTTTACACCAAAACTTTAAACGTACTGTTATACTGTATATATTTATAAACGGAAATAATAACAGATCAGAAACCGCATGTCGTTATTTCATTTAATGAAGTCATTCTTAATTCATATTAAATAACATTATTACTAAGCATAAAAAAAAAAAGATCTTACAAAGCAGACCATCCTATAAACTTGAAATCTATTACTTATTGAGAGAAAATATTTTTGTTGCATTTATTGAAAATATATATTTGGAATAGGAAAATATCTTTTGATACCCGAGGTCCATGCTGAGCAACATGCAAGACGATGAGAGCTCCGTTCTTGTGGGTCCCATGTCCTTTGACAATAGTTTTGTAAAAATACATGAAACCTTATAGGAATAGTGATAATGCATCACATTACAAACTGGTGCTCGTTTATGGAATTTTTTTCTTATGTTTCCCAAATGGGATGCATTCACACCTGAATTTTCATCAGAGAGTTATTTCTACTTTTTTTTGTTCTTGGTATGGATCATGCCGTAGATGAGAGGTTCTTTAAATCTATTAGGTTGGTGCATAATTATCAGGCGTTCCTTTGTTGTTGTTGTCGTTTCCCTCATGGAAATAGGGAAGAGGGGTGCTGCTCCTGTTCTGATGGAGCACCCGTAGGTAGAAGTCTGATTTCTGCTACGTAACGCTCTTACAGCCATAGGAGAATGAGACCTACTGCTTAAAGTGGATTCCGAACCACTACAAACATCCATGGTTACCACCGGGACTCGAACCTGAAACCTGTGGCACCGAGCGGCAGAGCGCTAGACACTCGGCCATTCAGGCCCTCGGCGTTTCTTTAACGTGCTGTATTTTAATAAAATTTACAATATTTTATAAATTTATGATTGAAAATATCCTTCTAGTTTTAGATTATAAAAATGCGAGTTGATAATCGTACTCATATTCGTCATATTATGCTGTACCATTTTGAGAAAAGATGGAAATCAGCGTGGTCATTTCACGATCTCAACGAACTTCAGATCGAGATCTCACGATCAGCTTTTTGACAACCAGACACTTTTGGCAGCCATGGAAGGGGACGAGAGGTTGACAACTCGAATGCTGGTCGACAACTTCAATGTGGACTATTCAAACATTGTTCATTGTCGCAAAAAGCTTGGCAAGGTATAGATATTGGCTGAATGTGTCCTCCACCAACTCATCGACTACAATAAAGCCCAACGTGTCCGAATTTTCACCCATTTGCTTCAACGATAGATGCGGAGTCCGTTTCTGAAAGATCTTGTCACTGGGATTGAATCGTGGCTTCTCTTCGAAACCCTCAACAGAAAGAAGGTCTGAGTTTCGTAAGGAGTTTCACCAAAAGGAATAACGGAGGACGTGCACTTAAGAAGGCAATGTGGTGTGTTGATGGGACAGAAGCTGAATCATCCGTTGGGAAATCATTTTAAACGGATTTGTTTGTTGGCTACTATACTAGCAGCTCGTTGTGTCAGGAACAAATACTTTCTTTATTAAATTTTATTTACACTATGAATACATACATACACATGGCACCCTGTGCCTCCACTACAACAGTATTAATATCTAGAAGCCAAGAGCCGTCCCTGACCGTCTGTTTTGATTTTCACCTCCTGGTCTGAAGATCTCACCGCAACTACCTACCACACTCACCCCCACAGCCAAGGTCCCAGCCATTGGCCACAGCAGCCAGACACAACCGCGACCTCTCGCGGCCACATATTAGCAACAATTAAACCTTACATTCTGCCATTCCTGACAGTCATTCGTCCTCAAATGAACTACTAAAGTTATAAAAATAAGGTAATCACTATAATAAACATCATCGGAAATTTAAAGAAATTATGCCATGATTATCTAACTATAATCTCAGCAATGACTAAATAATCAATTAATTCAATACATACAAAAAAAAATCACTAAACAACTTATGAATCAATTAAATTCAATGTAAACAAATTGGCATTAAAATGAAATCAAATTACTTATATAAATCAGTAGCAACACAATAAAATCAATTAAATCAACATAAAAATCGGTAAATAGCAAATAAATAAAGTAAATTCAATTAAATCAAATCAGTTAAAGTTATATCAAGTCACTCATATTGAATTATCATTTTACGTAGGAAATTGTCTTTATACAGGCACGTCTTGGATTACGTCTTAGGTCAGAGTCACTAAGTTCATTGCCTGAAACATCAGTAAATTCATCTGACGAGTCCTCTCTATCAGAGTCAGTTTGATTCGGTCATGGCTTTAATTGGCTTACATGTTCTGTAGTAGAGTAAGAATGTCCTTTGCTCTTTTCTCCAAGTTGAGTAACTCTGTAGGTATCGCCTGGTAGCACATCAGTTATTATTAAAGGACCTCGATATTTTGGTTGGGTCTTGGTTCTCCTGTAGGTATCGGAGTCTTTTTCATAATCACTACTTGTCCTGACTTATAACTGGTAGTTCCGCACTTTTTCTTGTCGTAAGCATCCTTCATCTTTTTCCAGCATATTTTCTATCCGCTCACGAATCGAGGTTTGAATCTCTGCAGGATCAGTCCATCCTTCTGCACTCTCATCAGCTTGTTTTCTTAAAATGCCATCCTTGAATCTTAGTGAGTAACCGTGTAGCATTTGGAAAGGAGTTTTGTTGGTTATTTTGTTTAAAGCATTGTTTAGATTTCATTCCACTTCTTTTATTCTCAAGTCCCAGTCTTTGTGTCTATGATCTTCCATGGACGTTGCGATGATTTGGATGATGGTGCGATTAGCTCTCTCAATCATCCCATTACCTTGCGGGTGCTTTGTGGAGTTTAGAGTATGAGCTATACCATTTTCTCGACAAAACTTCTCTAAACCTTGTGAAGTGTAGCTGGAACCCCTATCACTAATCATTCGATCAGGTAAACCAAAGTTGTTGATGGAGTTTTTCAACGCTTTTTGAATGTAGCTGTAATTTGTACTTTTCATTGGTATCAACCATAAGAACCTCGTGAAATTATCTATGATGACTAATAAATGTTGGTTACCTCTGGAACTAGTTACAAATGGACCTAAGTGATCGATGTGAATTATTGAAAATGGTCTCTTTCCAGGCTTAATAGGATGTAACAGTCCTTGTTGCTTACCTCCAGGAACCTTGTTCATTAAACATTCTAAGCACATCGATATGTTACTTCGCGTAGCGCTTCATTCTTTGAAACCAATGCAATTCTCGAATTTTACTCACAGTTCTATCAACAGAGAAATGTCCGCTTAAATCGTGAAACTTGACCACAGTACTTTTGCGCATGGATCTAGGTATAACATAAAGTAGCTTTTCTTTTCCATTGTCTTTTACAGATCGATACAACCTTTCTCTCATGAAAACGTAATTCGCAGTTATTTGACTTTTCGTCTTTTGTTCTTTCATATTTTTCTTTTTTAAAAACGAAAAAGATCTTATCCAATTCAGGATCTCCTCTTTGAATCACAAGGACTTGTTCATCAACAGACATCGTTAGACAAACTTCCAGATTTTTTCAATCAAGTCAGCCATCGTATCTTCGGCTTCTAAGGTAGGAGCTCTACTCATTGCATCTACATGAGACATCTTTACTCCTGATCTGTGTTTCCCCTCAAACTCGTACTCTTGAATGAGGTTGCTCCATCTAGCAATTTGAGGATTTGTGGACTTTTTTTTGCATTCATGTATACTAGAGCCTGACAATCGGTGACGATGGTAAACTTTTATTCCGAGCAAGAATTGTCGAAGCCTATCCAAAGTCCACACTATCGCCATCAATTCTAGTTTGCTGGAATGATAGTTCTTCTCAGCTGGCGTTGTCTTCTTACTGACAGCATACACTAGACCATCTGCTCCTTTTTGTAGGAGTACACCCGAGAGTCCCTCAGATGAAGCATCGGTATGTACTTCAGTTAATGCTTCTGGCTGGTAATGAGCAACTATAGGTTTGTTCGTTAAATTACTCTTGAGTTCTCTAAAGGCATTTTCCTGCTTTTCTGTCCATTCAAAGTCCTTGCCTTTCAGAGTTAAACAAGTTAGATGTACTGCCTTCTCAGCATACTTCGGAACAAATCTTCTGAAGAAGCCAGTCAAACCCAAGAAACGGCGAATTTCGTGAGCATTCTTCGGTTGTGGAAAAGGGGCTATTGCTTCCACTTTTCTTTCTCCTGGTTTAATTCCCTCTTCGTTAATCACGAAGCCCAAAAAGTCAACTTCCTTCTTCACAAATTTTCCCGCATTTGGATAATTTGAGAGTCAAGTTTGCTTTTCTTAAACATTCAAAAACTTCTCGCAGTCTTTTCATCATCTCGTACCAATTTTTGGCTGGTATTAATATATCATCTAAATAACATATGACTTTCGTATTCAGTAGTGGTCCTAAGACATGGTGCATTAACCTCTGAAACTCGGCTGGTGCATTAGCTAATCCAAAACCATCCTTTCAAATTGACCTGTTTCATCCGGTGTTATGAACGCGGTTTTTAATTTTGATTCCTCACTCAGTGGTATTTGTAAATATCCGTGAGCGCAATCTAGCATTGTGAATATTGTGGAAGTTGCTAAACATTCAAGTAAATCATCTGTTCTAGGTAACGGGAATTTATCTTTAATTGTCTGACTATTTAACTGCATGTAATCAACAACTAGCCTGTGCTCCCCTGTTTTCTTTTTGACTAATAATACCGGACTAGCATACGGCGAACGTGTTTCAGAGACAATACCGTTTTCCTTCCATTCCTTCACTACATCCCTGATGATCCCTCTCTCAGTTGCATTCGTCTTATAAGGCCATGTACTAATGGGTTTACTTCCCTCTAATTCCTTAATACACATCTTAGTGTCGTACATCCTAATTCACTCAATTCCATTGCAAAGCAATCCCTAAACTCATTGACCAACTCTAAAATTTCCTTTTATTCTCAATTGGTGTTCCTTCGTCAAATCTAATTTCGCCCATTTCGATTAAACGCTTATTTTCCTTTATTACGTTCACGTAACAACTCTCCTCATTAACCAAGCAATTGGCGTCTAACTCAATTACTCTTCCTACACATTGATTTCCCTTCAATAAAACATCCTCATTCCCCATATTAATAATTGGAACTATGGTTTTCCCCATCTTTTATTTCTAACAAGGAATCACAACACCCTTCTTTTCCCTCTATAATTACTAAGCCGTCATTCACTAAAGTTGTCTGAGCTCTAACAAAATTCACTGAATTTCTTTCAAGTATTACTTTACTAGTTGTTTTAAATTCTTTTGTGTCCGAATTTTTTTTCACATTCCATATTAACAAACGGATTATCCTCTGCATAATAAACACAAAATTTATTCCCAATTCGAGCAAACGATATGTCTTCCCGATCCAAAAGGGATCTCCCAATTAACAAATCGTGCGGTGAGGCGTCGTCTGGAACAATAAGCATCTCGACCCCTTTTACTTTAACGCTATCCAGAGAAATATCTACTTTCGCCTTTCCTAGCGCACGCGCTTCACACATCTAAATATTCCCAAAACCGCACATTACGTTTGAAGCTGGATCTATTTTTAATTCTAACCTCTTTTTGCTACGGAATTCCTACAAATGACGGAATCGCTCCCAGTATCAATCAGAGCTGCAAACTCCAACGGACATTTGTTTATCCTAGCAATTTTAATGTAAGATGATTCCTTACTCAATCCGCCCTCACTAGCAGTCGTTAGGCTATGATCTCTTTTCGATACATGGCTTTCTTCACTTCGTTCAATTGCCTGTCCTCGAGCGCTAAAATTCTACTCTTTATTAATTTCGATCAAATTTAAATTTTTGTTTTGGACAATCTCTAGCAAATGTGTATTCTCGTCACAAACGAAGCATCTATTGTTATCTATCTGCGTGGGATGCCGCAATTGTGTGTGACCGCTGTATTTATTATTATAACTTCCGGTTGTAAAACGTTCGTTCCTGAAACTGGGGGGTCTGTTTTTTTATTATACGTCGGCTCATTCCGTGGGAATTTCTGTCTAGGCCTAAAATTGCATTCTTTTTCATGCATATTTTGATTTAAATATTTGAATTTGGGTAAGTCGCTTTCATTTCTTGCACTTTCATATTCATCAAGTTTATCAGCTAATTCCGGGTGATTTAATTATTCTCACCCATTCATCCACAAAATGTTCTTTTACTACAATAGGAACTTTTCTTTTCAATTGATCTGTTATAATTAGTTCTCTAAGACTATCAAAGTCATTCACATTAGTGCCGCGTAACCACTCATCGAAATAATTTTGTAACTCATACGCGAAATCTCTCCATGTATTTTTTGGTAGTTTTGTGTGCCCAAAGAACTCTTGTCGGAATTTATCCGGGCTTAATTTAAACTTTTTAATAACAAATCTTTAATATATCCATAATCATTCGAAAGTTCTTCCGGAACTCTTGCAATAATTTGATTAATTTCATAGGGCAATAAATTAACTAAAATGACTAACACAATTCTCATGACTTAAATTTAAGCGTTTTGCTTGTCGTTCAAACAATATTAGATAAAAACTTATGTCCCCATCGCTCATTTCGTAGCGTTGCATTATTTTAGTTATCCCACAATCTCTAGAAATTTCATTTACGTTTCTATTTTCTTTAACACATTACTATTTTATATTTTTAATTTTTCTAATTCGTATTGTCTTTCTAACTCGCCCACCTCACGCTCCCTTAACGGGCACCTTTCTTCTCTAGTAGAAATTATAGTTTTTAGTAATTCACGCGTAAATTCCTCATCATAATATTCACTTTTAGTAATTAATTCTTTAATTTCGACGACAATAACTGCGTTATCGGGTAATTTTACATTTAATTCTTCTGCTAAAGAAATTAAATCTATCTTTTCGCTTTTGCGAGATATGCCATTTTTTTTTTTTTTACACTATTTAAATTTTTAACTATTCAACACTATTTCAATTTCTAACAGTTTAACACATAAAATCAAATCAATTCTTAAAATCTTCAATACAATTTCACAAGAAATTAACTCCTCAAGAATTTTACACAGAAATTTAAAAAAGAATAATTTGCACCAGAATTGAGTTTCTAGAAATTCATGCCACATACATTAAATCGCTTGAAGTAGGCATTGAGTGCTGCTAACCACATCCGGTCCTCCAGGGTCAACAATCCCACTTCTGAAGTGTTAGCTGCTAACCACATCCGGTCCTCAGGGTCAATAATCCCACTTCTGAAGTGTTAGCTGCTAACCACATCCGGTCCTCCAGGGTCAATAATCCCACTTCTGAAGTGTTAGCTGCTAACCACATCCGGTCCTCCAGGGTCAATAATCCCACTTCTGAAGTGTTAGCTGCTAACCACATCCGGTCCTCCAGGGTCAATAATCCCACTTCTGAAGTGTTAGCTGCTAACCACATCCGGTCCTCCAGGGTCAATAATCCCACTTCTGAAGTGTTAGCTGCTAACCACATCCGGTCCTCAGGGTCAATAATCCCACTTCTGAAGTGTTAGCTGCTAACCACATCCGGTCCTCCAGGGTCAATAATCCCACTTCTGAAGTGTTAGCTGCTAACCACATCCGGTCCTCCAGGGTCAATAATCCCACTTCTGAAGTGTTAGCTGCTAACCACATCCGGTCCTCCAGGGTCAATAATCCCACTTCTGAAGTGTTAGCTGCTAACCACATCCGGTCCTCCAGGGTCAATAATCCCACTTCTGAAGTGTTAGCTGCTAACCACATCCGGTCCTCCAGGGTCAATAATCCCACTTCTGAAGTGTTAGCTGCTAACCACATCCGGTCCTCCAGGGTCAATAATCCCACTTCTGAAGTGTTAGCTGCTAACCACATCCGGTCCTCCAGGGTCAATAATCCCACTTCTGAAGTGTTAGCTGCTAACCACATCCGGTCCTCCAGGGTCAATAATCCCACTTCTGAAGTGTTAGCTGCTAACCACATCCGGTCCTCCAGGGTCAATAATCCCACTTCTGAAGTGTTAGCTGCTAACCACATCCGGTCCTCCAGGGTCAATAATCCCACTTCTGAAGTGTTAGCTGCTAACCACATCCGGTCCTCAGGGTCAATAATCCCACTTCTGAAGTGTTAGCTGCTAACCACATCCGGTCCTCCAGGGTCAATAATCCCACTCCTGAAGTGTTCGCTACTATACTAGCAGCTCGTTGTGTCAGGTTGAAATACTCTCTTTTAATAATACTAATCTTTTTATTTACACTATGAATACATACATACACATGGCACCCTATGCCTCCACTACCGCCAAAAAGCCAAGAGCGGTCCCTGACCGTCTGTTTTGATCTAACGCTCATAGCGTTCACCTCGTGGTCTGAAGATCTCACCGCAACTACCTACCACACTCGCCCCACACAGCCAAGGTCCCAGCCATTGGCCACAGCCACCAGTCACAACCGCGACCTCTCGCGGCCACATATAAACAACAATTAAACCTTACATATTATTGGTGGAACCCAATCCAAAAATTAGTATGAGTATGATTATCGACACGCTTTTTTATAATCTATAACTAAAAGGATATTTTCTTTCATAAATTTATAAAATATTGTAAATTTGTATTAAAATATAGCACATCAAAAAAAGAAACGCCTGATAATTATTCACCAACCTAATATATAGTTGCAACTTGTCCTTCCTTTTTATCCTGTCACTATACGAGTTTATAATAAACGAATGCTGTAGATTTAGTTTCTCACTCTACAGTCCTTTTGTGCACACTTTAGGCTAATTATACAGGGTCCTACACTTTAAAGTAGATTCGGAACCACTCCCAAACATCCATTTCGAATCTGATTCCAGGATTCGAATCTGAAAAATGTGGTACCAACGGCCAGAGCGATAGCCACACCCATCAGGCCGCTCAAATGCTAAAGAAGATCATGTGAATAAAAAGTTATTTTAATTCAGCTGGTATTGGCAATGGTTTTTCAAGATATTATTTAATTTTTGCCAGTACTTAACCACTCATACAAAATTCCATCAAAGTTCATGTCCGCATAAGTAACTTTCAACGTTGTTCGCTACTTTACACAGAAGGAATTCATCGTTAGATTTAGTTAATGCGTATAATTGTAACATGATTCCTAAGAAGACATTTCTGCACGCCATTTTAAATACCGTTTATATTTACGTAGTAGAAGACCAAAACCACTGGCAAGAGCTGCCTGATTCGTGCTTTTACGAATAAAAGATCCTAATCTACCAAATTTCGATTATGTGTACACGTATACACACTGGATAATGAGCGACCACTTGAATTGAGAATAGTGGAACTACGATCTAAGAACGATCTCTCTTTGATGGAAATAAAAATGATTTCTCTCTATCTGAAGCATGTGTTCCTTTTCGTTTTTTCTGTTGACAAAGCTTGTTGCAACTTGAATCAAAAATGGGTACCTTGTGTGCCTTCTGCCTTGGTGTGCAACAAAATTTATCTGCGGTCTCATCCGGTTTATAGTGATAGAATGCATCTTTTACTTGATGACATTGATGTAAATATCATCAGGCAGTCATGTGGAATATCTTCCCCTTTCGAATGTTCAGCAGTGACGGGCGAGACGGTTGAACAAGTGTTCATCGGAGCTGCAATGCTTGCCAATAAAATCACACCGAAGTATTATATAATTAATGGCAACTTTTAAAGACATTTTTCTAAATCAATGTAAGCAGTTTTTATGATATCGGATTTTTATTTAAATTTTAATGACTTTTTTTAATGTTTTTGCTTATATTTGCGCGCTATATCTGAGACTATGAGAATTGTCAAGTGGAACCCGTATTATGTACATTATATATTAACGTTGTAATTTTATTAGCATTTTTTTTTAATAAACAGTATGCAAATGGTTTCAGTTGTTTTCATTCTGTACATAAAGTAGATTTTTGGTTATTATGGTTCATGTTGTGAATATGTTTTAAATCCCAAACTTTCTATTTGTTTTGCAAAATACATTGACATATATTGGTTATAGTAAAGGCCAATCTTATCTGTATTATATTACATAGAACTTCTATTTCTGGTTTAACACCAAAACTACAGAATGCAACCGAAAGGAATATTTAATAAACCTTTCCTTTGATTTTCAAACAGTAATCGGTTTTTCTATCCCTTTTATTGCTATTTATATATTTAAATTAAAAATCCAATTCTTTTTTACTTAAATAGTTATGCAATATTTCATCATAGCACAATTATTGCTTTAAATTTTTGAGTTCCACTTACTTGGATCCTTTAGAATAGGGACACGCCCTATAAATAATTATGGATTTTCCTCTTTTGATATAAATTTTATTTTGATTTCTCTCTTGTTTTTACATGAAAAATAAAATATTTATTTTTTAAAGAAACGTTTATATTATGTTTTTATTTGTTTTTTAAAGTCTTCCCTGCAATCAAATTTAATTTAGATTAGGATCAATCACCAAATTTAGATTAGAGATGGGTTCTAGTGTCATTGCGGCAAGATTAGCCAATCAGCCAACAAGATTTCTCAACAAGACAACTGGAAATCTCATGCCATCAAATCCAATAACAGTTACACATCAGCTCAACCCAAAGCTATAAACGTATATTGCACTCATGTCCATTAATTAAGGATAATTCAGAATCACACAGAAATTGAACTCTAAAAAAAAATTTCCCCCTAGAATTATCACACGCATCTTGAAGAAGAATATGCAAATTACAGGAAACCACCAGATGTCGCGGATAGTACGTCACAATGACGAGTGTAAGAGAGGGGTGTATAAGCAATGGTGGCAAAGAAGTAAAATTGTTCACAAGCGCTTTAAAGCTTTCAGTGCAATAACCGCATAGTTATGGCACAAAGGAAGCATTTGATGATTTTTTACGTGGTAGAATTATCGGACGACTGAATGTGGACGTACCCAGCTGGAAGTATCCGAGGAACTTGAATCACCCACAGTGTCATCTCCAGGCTTTGGCTACTATTCCAAGATGATGGTTATGTGAGTAGATGTTACAGCACAGGTCGCCCCCGAGTTACAACGCCGAATGAGGGACCGGTATTTAGCAGTTACTGCCAAAAGAAACAGACGGAGCACAGCATCAGACCTGTCTCGTCAGCTCTCTTCAGCTACCGGTACGACAGTTTCACAGGCAGACCGTGTACAGACGCTTAGGGCACATTGGTCTATATGCTCGTAGGCCTATCAGATGGGTTCCACTTACCGCAACTCACTGGCGTCTGCGATTAACCTGGGAGTAGAGAGCATGCATTGTGGACACCGCAACAGTGGTCTGGTGTGATGTATTCCGACGAGTCCAGGTTTAGTTTGCAGTCTGATTCTTGCCGGACTTTCATATGGAGAGCGCCAGGTACCGTTTACCACCAAGAGAACACCATTGAACGACACCGTTACGGTGGTGCAGGATGGCTCGTTTGGGGGAATTATTCTGGTTCCAGAACTGACCAGCATGTTCAGAGTGTAACGATGACAGGTCACATCTATCGGGATGTCATTCTGGAACAACATGTACGTTTGTTTCGGAGCGCCACGGGTGCTGAATTTCTGTTTATGGATGACAACGCCCATCCTCACCGTGCAAACATTGTAGACGAATGCCTTCAATTGCAGGATATCACCCGTATGGATTGGCCAGCATACTCACCGGACTTGAATCCAATAGAGCATGTGTGGGATATGCTTGGCCGACGAATTGCAGCCCGTCAACCTCCCCCACCTGTCCACCGGAACTTCGAGGGCATTGCTTGATGAGTGGTGTAATATTCCCAAGATCAGATTGATAATTTGATACTCAGCACGCCTAGGCGTTGTAAGGCCTGTTTTGCATCGCCCGGGAGACATACTCCATATTAACCATCATACTAACCATGTTATACTGTTTATTGTAAATAGGTTCTTTTTTAAAAAATTTGCTCCAGTGAGTAAAAATTCTAATTTTTATTAATTATGTCAAAACCTATAGCATCTTTTTTGCTCTTTACCTTTTGTTTAATAAATAGACTTTACAAATAAGTCAAATTTGTTTTGCTTCTGTCTCTTTCTTTGCCTGAACTTCATTATCCTTAATTTATGGACATGAGTGTATTATACTATATACACTTATAACCGAAAATAAAATAAATGAACAGAAACAGCAAGTAGTTGGTTTACTTAATAAAATAAAATAAGTTATACCTAATTCATATAAAATGAGATTATTACTAATCAGAAAACAATAGACCTTACAAACTAGACCATCCTATGAACCAGAACTTTATTACTCATTAAGAGAAAATAGTTTGTTGCATTTTGGCTGACAATAAAGATTTGTCTTAGGAAAATATATTTGACACTCGAAGTCGATGCTGACCAACATGCAAGATGATGAGAGCTCCATTCCTTCTGGTGCCATATCCTGGTATTATGGCTTTCTAAAACGACTAAATCGTGTAGGGATTATGGCAGAGTATCTCACACGAAGAGTCTGATGCTTTTTTCTAGACTTTCTTTTTTTTCATATGATTCCCACTTAGGGTGCATTCCCACTTGAATTTTCATCAGAGGTTTATTTCTACCTTTTGCTCTTAGTATGGATGGCACCGTCGCGGGAAAGATACTTGAATTTATAAAGTTGCACCTTTTTTTTTTCTCTTCGTCCTTAAAAATTATAATAATCGAACGCTGCTGAATGAAGTAATTTATTTTCATTTGATTGATGTTGGCAATGATTTTTTGAGATAGTATCTCATTTTTTGGCAATGCTTTAGCCACTCCTGTAAAATTCCACGAAATCTTTCATGTCCTGATAATTAACTACCAACGCTGCAGGTGCCTAGATCCAGAACGGCGTCATTGGAAGATTTAGTTAATGCGTGTAATTGTAGCATGACTCCTGAGAAGGAAAATCTGAGCGAAATTTTAAATACTGTGTATATTTTTGTAATTGGAGACAAAGCCACTGGTAAAACCAGTCTCATTCGTGCTTTTACGAATACAAGAATAAAAGAGACTTTTATGCCCAGTTCCGATTATGTGTACACGTATACACACTGGATAATGAGAGGGCCACTTGAATTGAGAATAGTGGAAACTGCGATCTAAGTAAGGTCTCTTGAAGGAAGTAAGAAGGCTTTGTCGTCAACTGAAGCATGTGTTCCTTTTCGTTTTTTCTGTTGACAATTTAGACAGAGCACGTATCGCCTGGAGACAGGACATGGAATGCTTATGTGAACAACGCGATCTGTCCTGCCGTGCCTTCTGCCTTGGTGTGCAACAAAATTGACCTGCGGTCTCATCCGTTTTATAATGGCAAAATGCATCTTTTACTTGATGGTGATGCTGTAAATGGCATCAGGCAATCATGTGGAATATCTTCCTCTTTCGAATGTTCGGCAATGACGTACGAGACGGTTGACGAACTGTTCATCGGAGCTGAAATGCTTGCATATAAATACACACCCTACGCATAATTAATGGCAACTTTCCAAGACATTCTTCTAAATTAATGTTGACAGTATTTATAATAGCGGATGTTTATGATTTACATTTCAATGACTTATTATTAAACGAGAATTGTTAAGTTAAACCCAAATTATATACTTTATATGTTACCGTTTTAAATTTTATCTAATTTTTTTTTAATAAACAGTATACAAATGGTTTCAGTTGTTTTCATTGTGTACAGAAAGTAGATTTTTGGTTATTATGGTTCATGTTGAGTATATGCTTTTAAGTAACCTCAAATTTTCCATTTGTTTTGCGAAATACATTATTTGCATATATTGGTTACAGTAAAAGGTAAATCTAATTTGCCTTATATTACATAGAACTTCTATTTCTGGTTTAACAGCAAAAGTACAGAATGAAACCGGAAGGGAATAGTTAATAAACTCGCATATTTTATAGAAACCACAGCCTAATATTTTAGCTCCAAAGGTAATAAAATTCTATAAATATAAATTATTTCAGCAACTTTTTTTTTTTCTCAAGTATTTTATTTCCTCTGATTTTCCAACAGCAATAATCTTTTTTATCCCTTCTATTGCTATTTATACATTTAAATTACAAAATCAAATTCTTTTTATTAAGTATTTATGCAGTATGTCATCATAGCACAATTTATTACTTTAAATTTTTGTGTCCTACAATTTTGATCCTTTAGAATAGGGATGCGTCGTCACATTATTACTCCTCTATATCATTTCCTCTTTTCAGATAACTTTTGTTTTGATTTGCTCATTTTACATTTAAAGTATTTTTTTTTAAATTTCTAATCGGGTTTTATTTTTGGATTTTTAAAGTCTTCTTCCTGAAATCCAAAATTAAATTTAGGATTAGAGAGGGATTCTAGAGTCATTGCGACAAGATCAACCAATCAGCCAACATGATTTCTCACCATGACACCTGGAAATCTTATGCCATCAAATCCAGTAACATTTACGCAACAATAATCCAATAACATTTATCCAAATCCAAAACATTAAATCAACTCAGGAGTTATGTTAACATTAACTTCTCAGGAGTCATGTTAACATTAAATCCAAATCCAATAACATTTATCAAATAACATTTACTCCAAAACTATAAATGTACTATTATACTATATACACTTATAAGAGAAAAGAAACAGGAAGTTGTTGTTTCATTAAATAAAATTAAGTCATTCTTAATTCCTATAAAATAACATTATTACTAATCGGGAAACAAGAGACCTTACAAATTAGACCATCCTATGAACCAGAACTTTATTACTCGTTGAGAGAAAATAGTTTTGTTGCATTTATTGACAATAAAGATTTGTCTTGGGAAAATACCTCTGACACTCGAAGTCCATGCTGACCAACATGCAAGACGATGAGAGCTCCAATCCTTCTGGTGCCATGTCCTGGAACTGTGGCTTTTGTAAAACGACTAAACCTTGTAGGGATTATGGTAGAGTATCTAATTACGAAGTGTCTGGCGCTTTTTTCTGTACTTTCTTTTTTCATATGATTCCCCATAGGGTGCATTCACACTTGAATTTTCATCAGAGGTTTATTTCTAACTTTTTGTCCTTGGTATGGATCACACCGTAGCGCAAAAATCCTTGAATTTATAAAGTTGCACCTTTTTTTTTTTTTCTTTCGTCCTTATAAATTTATAATAATCGAACTCTGCTGAATGAAGTAATTTATTTTAATTTAGTTGATGTTGGCAATGATCATTTAAGATAGTATCTCATTTTTTGGCAATGCTTGATCACTCGAGTAAAATTCTACAAAATGTTTCATGTCCTCATAATTAACTATCAATGCCGTTGGTGACTAGATCAAGAATGGCTTCTTCGGAAGATTTAGTTAATGCGTATAATTATAATATTTACACCTGAGAAGACATATCTGCTACAAGTTTTAAATACTGTTTATATTTTCGTAGTTGGAGACAAAGCCACTGGCAAAACCTGTCTCATTCGTGCTTTTACGAATGCAATAACAAAAGATGCTTTCCTGCCCAGTTTCGATTATGTGTACGCGTATACACACTGGATAATGAGCGGACCACTTGAATTGAGAATAGTGGAACTACGATCTAAGGACGATATTTTTCTGATGGAAGTACAAAGTCTTTGTCGTCAACTGAAGCATGTGTTCCTTTTCGTTTCTTCTGTTGACAAATACGACAGCGCGTATCGCCTTGAGCGGATGGATGGATGGGTTGCTTGTGTGAAGAAAGCGATGGGTCCTGGCGTGCCTTCTGCCTTGGTGTGCAACAAAATTGATCTGCGGTCTCATCCGGTTTATAAAGACAAGAGCTATCTTTTACTTGATGCCGATACCGTATATGGCATAAGGCTGTCATGTGGAATATCTTCCTCTTTCGAATGTTCGGCAGAGACGGGCGAGATGGTTGACCAAGTGTTCATCGGAGCTGCAATGCTTGCATATAAATACACACACACCCTATGTATATTTAATGGCAACTTTCCAAGACATTCTTTTAAATCAATGTAGGCAGTTTTTATGATATCGTATGTTTATTATTTACATTTTAACGACTGTTTTTATTGTTTTTGCTTATATTTGCGCTGTATACCTCAGAAATGAGAATTGTTAAGTGGGACCCATATTATGTGCATTATATTTTTATCGTTGTCATTTTATTAGCATTTTTTTTTAATAAACAGTATGCAAATGGTTTCAGTTGTTTTCATTGTGTACAGATCGTAAATTTTTGGTTATTATAGTTCATTTTCAGAATATGCTTTTTAAATAACCCCAAATTTTCCATTTGTTTTGCGAAATACATTGAGATATATTTGTTACAGTAAGGGTTAATCTTATTTGTAAAAAAAACTTCTATTTCTGGTTTAACAAAAAAAAAAAAAAAACTACAGAATGGAACCGAAAAACGAATAGTTAATAAACCCACATAAGTTATGGAAACAACCGTCTAATCTTTTCGTTCTAATGGTAATAAAATTCTATAATTACAAATTATTTCAGTAACTTTTCTTTTCACAAGTATCTATTTCCTCTGATCTTCAAAGAGTAATCTGTTTTCTATCCCTTTTATTGCTGTTTATACATTTCAATTACAAAAACAAATTCTTTTTAATAAATATTTATGCAATATTTCATCATAGCACAACTACTGCTTTTAAATTTTTTGAGTCCTACAACTTGATGCCTTTAGAATAGGGATACACCGTTCATATATTTTGTAGTTGGGGACGAAGCCACTGGCAAAAACGCGTCTTATTCGTGCTTTTACCAATGCAAGAAGAAAAGATGTTTTCCTGCAGTTTCGAATATGTGTACATGTATGCACACCGGACAATCGCCGGACCACTTGCATTGAGAATAGTAGAACTACGAATGGAAGATCGCTTTCTGAAGGAAGTAAAAAAGGTTTCGATTGCTTGTTTTGATTGATGGTGTAAAGAAAGTTGAATTTTGGTTATTATGATTCATGCTGAGAATATGCTTTTAACCAACGCAAATTTTCTTGTTTTATGCAAAATAATGGTTACAAGAAAGGTAAATCTTTATGAAGAGGTATTTATATCTAATTAGAAATCCAATTTTTATTATATAAATTCTATTTCTGGTATAAGAACAAAACTACAAAATTTAACCGAAACGGAAGAGTCTATAAGAAGCAAAAGTCTAATATTTTTTCGTTCCAATGATAATAAAATTTTATCAATACAAATTATTTCAGTAACATTTTTTTCACAAGTATCTTATTTCCATTGATTTCCAAACAGTAATCGGCTTTTCTGAAAGAAATCTTTTATTGCTATATATTCATTTCAATTACAAAATCCAATACTTTTCATTAAATATTTATACAATGTTTCATTATAACACAGTTATTATTTTAAATTTTTTGAGTCTTCCAACTTCGATCCTTTAGAATTGGGATGAGCCCTCTATGCCCCGTCCTCTTTTCAGACAGCTTTTATTTTGATTTTCTCATTTTTACATGTAAAATAAAATATTTTTAAAAAAATATTTCTGTTAAGATTTTATTTGGGATTTCTTAAAGTCTTCTTCCCGCAATCCCAAAATTAAATTTGGGATTAGATAAGTTGTAGTGTCATTACGGTAAGATCAAGCTATCATCCATCAAATCCATCATGACAACGAGAAATCTTATGCCATCAAATCAATAACAGTTGGCCATTCGTTTCCCCAAAACTATAAATGAACTATTATACTGAATACACTTATGACAGGAAATAATAACAGAACAGAAACAGGGTGTAATTCTTTCCTTTAATAAAATAAAATAAGTCATTTTTAATTCATATAAAATAACATTATTACTAAGCAAGACACAATAGACCTTACAAACTAGACCATCCTATGAACCAGAACTTTATAACTAATTGAGATAAAAAAAAAAATTGTTGCATTTATTGACAATAAAGAATTGTCTTAGTAAAATATCTGATACTCTAGATCCATGCTGACCAAAATGCAAGACGATGAGAGATTCATTCCTTTTGGTGCCATGTCCTGGAACTGTGGCTTTGTAAAACGACTAAACCATGCAGAGATTTCGATAAAGCATCTCATTACGAACCGACTGATGCTTGTTTCTGAAGGGTTTTTTTTTTATAATAAAAAAATGAGGGTTGCATTCACACTTGGAATTTCATCAGAGAGTTATTTCCAATTTTTGCTCTTGGTATGGATCACACCGTAGTAGAGAGAATCTTTAAATGTATATAGTTACAACTTGTCCTTACTTTTTTTCCCATCACCATGCGGGTTTATAATATTCGAATGCTGTAGTTTCGGTTTCTCATTCTACTGTCATATTGTGAACACTTTGCGCTAATTAGATCGGGACCAACAATTTCACGGGGATTCCGAACCACTCCCAAACATTCATTTCACCGCCAAGATTCGAAAAACCTGTGGCACTGACTACCAGAGCGCTAGCCAATTGTCCATCAGACCATTCGATTGCTATAGAAGATCAAATGATTAAAAAGTTATTTTAATTCAGCCGATATTGGCAATAGTTTTTCAAGATATTTCATTTTCGGCAATACTTTTCCACTCATGCAAAATTTCATCAAAGGTTACATGTCCGCATAAGTGACTTTCATCGTTGTTGGTGACTTGACAAGGAATGGCGTCAGATGAATTTGTTGATGAGTATGCTTTTAGAATAACGGATAAAAAAATTGTGCACGCCATTTTAAATACAGTTTATATTTTTGTAGTTGGAGACTGGCAAACCCTGCCTCATTCTGGCTGTTACTAAACCAGGATGCGTCCCTGGCCATTTCGATTATGTGTACACGTATACTCTCCGGATAATGAGCGGACCACTTGAATTGAGAATAGTGGAACTCCGCTGGAAGATCTGTCTTTGAAGGAAGTGAGAAGTCTTTGTCGTCAACTGCATGGGTTCCTTTTCGTTTTTTCTGTTGACAATGCCACCAGCGTATCGCCTGGAGCGGACATGAGCTTGTGTGGAGAACGCGATCTGTCCTGGCGTGAATTGACCTGCGGTCTCGTTCGTTTTTATAGTGATAAAATGCATCTTTTACTAGATGACATTGCTGTAAATATCATCAGGCAGTCTGGGAAGATCGTCCTCTTTCGAATGTTCTGACGGGCGAGACGGTTGAACAAGTGTTTATCGCTGTAATGCTTGCCAATAAAATCACACCCTATTTTTAATTAATGGCAACTTTTAAGACATTCTCCTAAATCAACGTAGGCAGTTTATATGATATCGGAGGCTTATTATTTACATTTTATTGACTGTTTTTATTGTTTTTGCTTATATTTGCGCTCTCTATCTCAGAAATGAGAATTGTCAAGTGGGACCCATATTATGTGCATTATATGTTAACGTTGTAATTTTATTAGCCTTTTTTAATAAACAGTATGCATATGCTTTTGATTGATCGTGTACAGAAAATAGTTTTTGGTTATTGTAATTCAAGTTGATATTGGCTACAAGAAAGGCGAATGTTATAAATAGTTTTTTTTACATCTTTTATTAAAAATAATTTTTAGTGGTATTATATGTACTTAGTTTCTATTTTTGGTTTAACACCAAAACTGCAGAATGTAACAAAAGGGAATAGTTGATAAACTCGAGTATTATTTCTACTACTTACGTAAATTTTTTTTTTACCAAGTGGTAATAGGGTAATGGTATTAAAATACTATTAATTCAAATTATTTCAGTAACTTTTTTTATTTAATTTTCAAACAGTTATTTGCAATTTATTCATTTCAATGAAAAAAATTAACTTGTGTATTGCATATTTATAGAATATTACGTTATAGTACTTTTATTGCTTTAAATTTTTCAGTCTCCCCCCCCCTAAATAGGGTTACGCCCTCATTATTAGTGGTAATGTATGAATAAATGAATATAGTGTTGAATAGATCAAGAACTTCATGACGAATGAATTGTTTAAGAATCTCTAAAAAATATACAAAAGTAAGATAAATCTCGTCGCAAATTAAGAAAGAAGGATTCCAAATTCTACAAGAAACGTTATCGCATTTAATAGCCAAAAGAAAAAAAAAAAAAAGAACAAATAGCAGAAAGAATGCATCAAAGTGTGAAAATATTAGTCGTAAATGAAGAATGAGGTATTCTGAATTCTACAAAAAACAAAAGATTCAATAGTCAAAAAGAATACATCAATGTTTACAAATTTCTGAGCATAAATGAAGAATGAAGTATTCCAGATACAATAAGAAGCACTATACAGCTCCATAAGCACGGGGAAACTGCCAAAAGCGATAAATGGGAAACTTCAAGAAAAAGGAATTGATTCACGCACTGCGAATACTTATAGCTAATGGATATACAAATGTAATTCAAGGCGATATCACAAAACAATTCAAACGAAAGCCAAATTCTCCCAAAATTCCTTTAACTAACGTTATTCATGAAGTATTTCAAGAGTTAAGGGGCCCAAAGTACCATTTTCCGGCGGAATTTGAAATGGAGTTTTATTTGCTTGGCCCTCATTTTCGGATAATGTCACGGACCCCCAACCAGGACAACATCATGTTCATACATAGTAATATTTAATATATTAATTAATTTTAATATTTAATATAATAAAATAAATCTCATTTTACGTTATGATTTGAAACACCTATTAGGAATTAAATAATTTTTTAAATCTCCTTACTGCAATCCAAAATTAATTTTAGGACTAGAGATGTGTTAAGTACTGTAGTAAGGTCTCACACTAATGAAAAAAACTTTCCGTCTAAGTAATCAGTCGTTCACCTTTTCTCAACACAAATGGCGTTTTTAAACGTAAATAGTTGAGAACATGGAAAAAAAAATCTTTTTTAAAATCTATGCTTTATAATTTTGCTTTTCACTTATTCTTTTTTTTTTTTTTTTTTTTTTTTACATAAGAAAATAAAAATTACAAATAAGGAACTTTTTTTTTATTACATTCTTTTATAGGAAAACAAAAAGTTTAAAATACTCTCACCTACGGTGTGATCCATACCAGGTACAAAAAGTTGAAGTAACTCTCTGATGAAAAATCAGTGTGAATGCATCGCATTTGGGAATCAGATAAAAGAACGCCAGCATCTAATAGTGTTTGTAATGAATGCTTTATCACTGTCCCTACAAGAACATGTCTTTTACAAAGCCCGGACATGGCACAAACAGGAATGGCGATCTCCTCGTCTTGTCAGCATGGACCTCGTGCGTCATAAAAATATTTTAAAACAAAAGAAAATATTTGTTGTTAATAAGTGTAACAAAGATACTTTTCTGTCAATGAATAATAAAGTTCTAGTTTATAAGGTCTATTGTTTCCTGTCTAGTAATAATGTTATTTTATAAGAATGAAAGTATTATTAAATGAAAGAACATCAGCCTGTTTCTTTTCTGTTATAAGTGTATACATTATAATAGTAAATTTACAGTCTGTAGTAAACTTTCCCTTGACTGTTTGAGGACATAAAATATCCGGTTGTAACAATGAGAAATATTGTTGGCTGATTGGTTGATCATACTTCAATGATACGAAAACCTGTAGACTTGCATTTAATTTTTCGATAAAAAGGTGATTAAAAATAAATAAAACCTAATATCTATTTAAAGATAAAAATCTTTATTTTAATTGAAAGGCAATGGTAAAAATATCAAAATAGAGAAAGTATAAGTTAATCAGTCTTTTGAAAAAAAAAAAGAAAAAATATTTAATCAAAGTAGAAAAGAAGATGGATATATACTATATAAATAAATATATATTTTAATTATATATATTTATTATGGCAAATTATAAATATATATTTATTATGGCAAATTAAAATTCTATCCGCAGCCCGGATAGAACATTCCGGCGGCCTGGAGTAGGCCCGAAAGCAGTAGTTCGGCCATCACTGATATATGTATATGCATATATATACCAAATAATTGTTTTCGAATTAAGTTTCTTCACGATTTCTTATCAACAAATATTTTAATTATCTTTAGTCCTAAATTGCGGTAAGGAGACTTAAAAAGTTATTTAAATCCTAATAGGTGTTTCAAAACATAACGTAAAAGTGAGATTTATTTTAATGTATTAAATAATAAAATTAATATATTATGTATTAAATATTATTATGTATGAACATGATATTGTCCTGGTTAGGGGTCCGTGACATCATCCGAAAATGTGGGCCAAGCAAATAAAACTCCATATCAAATTCTGCCGGAAAATGGTACTTTGGGCCCCTTAACGCTTGAAATGCTTTATGAATAACATTAGGCTTAAGGAATTTTTTTGGAGAATTTGGCTTCGGTTTAAAATGTTTTGTAGTATGGTTTTTTGAAGCACATTTGTACAACCAATAGCTATAAGTACTCGCAGTGCGATGCGCAATTCCTCCTTCTTGAAGTTTCACATTTATCGCTTTTGGCAGTTCTCCGTGCTTATGGAGCTGTATAGTGCTTCTTATTGTATCGTAAGACCACTACCCTATTACCACTTGGGCAAAATTTACGTAAGCGATACAAATAATACTCGAGTTTATCAGCTATTCCCTTTTGTTACATTCTGCAATTTTGATGTTAAACCAAAATAGAAATTAAGTAAATTTAAAACCACAAAAAGAATTTTTTTAAAAAAAATATAAAAAAACTATTTATAAGATTCGCCTTTCTCGTAGCCAATATTTTGCATAAAACGAGAAAAACTTGGGTTGGTTAGAACACATTCTTAACTTGAATTACAATAACCAAAAACTATTTTTTGTACACGATCAAACAAAACAACCAAAACCATTTCTCTACTGTTTATTGAAATAAAAGTGCTAATAAAATTACAAAGTTAACATATAATGTCCATAATATGGGTTCCACTTGACAATTCTCATTTTTTGATATAAACAGTGCAAATATAAGCAGTCATACTTGAATTGAACAGTCAACAATAAAAACAGTCATTAAAATGTAAATAATAATATCATAAAAATCCGATATCCGATCATCATATCCGATATCATAAGAACTGCCTACATTGATTTAGTAGAAAGTCTTGGAAAGTTGCCATTAATTACACATAGGGCACGATTTTATTGGCAAGCATCGCAGCTCCGATGAACACTTTTTCAACCGTCTCGCCCGTCACTGCCGAACATTCGAAAGAGGAAGATATTCCACATGACTGCCTTATGCCATTTACAGCATCGCCATCAAGTAAAAGATGCATTTTATCACTATAAAACGGAGGAGACCGCAGGTCAATTTTGTTGCACACCAAGGCAGACGGCACGCCAGGACCCACCGCGTTCCTCACACAGGGAACCCATGTCCGCTCCATGCGATACGCGCCGGCGGAATTGTCCACAGAGAAAGCGAAAAGGAACACATGCTTCAGTTTGTGAGAAACCCTTCTTACTTCCTTCAAAGACAGATCTTCCAGTCGGAGTTCCACTATTCTCAATTCAAGTGATCCGCTCATTATACGATGTGTATACGTGTACACATAATCGAAACTGGGCAGGAAAGCATCTTCTATTCTTACATTCGTGAAAGCACGAATGAGACTGGTTTTGCCAGTGGCTTCGTCTCCAACTACAAAAATATAAACAGTATTAAAAATGGCGTGCACAATTTTTTTATCCGTTATTCTAAAAGCATATTCAACAACAAAATCTTCGGACGCCATTCCGTGTCAAGCCACCAACAACGATGAAAGTCACTTATGCGCACATGAAACCTTTCATTTAATTTTGCATGAGTGGTTAAGTATTGCCAAATATGAAATATTAATCATTGCCAATATCGGCTGAATTAAAATAACTTTTTAATCATTTGATCTTCTATAGCATTCGAATGGTCTGATGGAGCAATTGGTTAGCGCTCTGGCATTCGGTGCCACAGGTTTCAGATTCCAAACCTGGAGTTGAAGCGAATGTTTGGGAGTGGTGAGGGAATTCACGTTAAACTATAGTTCCCGATCTAATAAGTTCACAAAATGACAGCAGATTGAGAAACCGAAACTACAGCATTCGAATATTATAAACCCACATGGTGACAGGAAAAATAAGGACAAGTTGTAACTATATTGATTTAAAGATTTTTTTTTCTGCTATTAAATGTGATAATGTTTCTTGTAGAATTGGGAACACTTCTTTCTTAATTTGAGAAAAATTTATCTAACTTTTGTGTATTTTTTTTTTTTTACGGATTCTTAGACAATTCATTCTTCATGAAGTTCTTGATCTATTCAACATTTCTGTATTCTTGTGGCTATTGAATTTGGCCATTCTTATAGTATTCCAATCAATTGCTTCATATATCTCGTGCAATATTAAACATTCGCATATTTCCCAGTTCATTCCGTTCTCGAATGTTCACACTCACAAACTAATTAACTTAAGTCTAATTAACCATAAGTTGAAATTTGCCGAGCAGATTTCGTTTTTTTTTTTTTTTTTTATAGTAAATATGAGAAAAACAAAACAAAAGGTGTTTGAAAAGAAGAACAGCCATAGAGTACCAATAATGATGAGAGGGCGTAACCCTATTCTAAAGAACTAAATTTGGGGGGATGAAACAAAAATTTAAAGCAGTAAAAGTGCTATAATGAAATATTGTATAAATATGCAATACAAATTTTTTTCATTGACTGAAATGGATAAAAAGGAGACAACTGTTTGAAAATTAAAAGAAAAAAGTTACTGAAATAATTTGAATTAATAGCATTTTAATACCACTACCCTATTACCACTTGGACAAACATTTACGTAAATGATAGAAATAATACTCGAGTTTATCAACTATTCCCGTTTGTTACATTCTGCAGTTTTCTTGTTAAATCAAAAATGGAAACTAAGTTAATATAAAAACTAAACAATTTTTTTAATAAAAGATATAAAAAAACTATTTATAAGATTCGCTTTTCTTGTAGCCAATATTTTGCATAAAACGAGAAAAACTAGGGTTCGTTAGAAACACATTCTCAACTTGAATTACAATAAACAAAAAAAATATTTTCTGTACACGATCAATCAAAACAACCAAAACCATTTCTCTACTGTTTATTGCAAAAAAAAAAAAAGTGCTAATAAAATTACAAAGTTAACATATAATGTCCATAATATGGGTTCCACTTGACAATTCTCATTTTCTGAGATATGCAGTGGTGCAAATATACGCAGTCATACTTGAATTGAACAGTCAACAATAAAAACAGTCATTAAAATGCAAATAATAATATCATAAAAATCCGATATCCGATATCATAAAAACTGCCTACATTGATTTAGTAGAATGTCTCTTGCCATTAATTACACATAGGGCACGATTTTATTGGCAAGCATCACAGCTCCGATGACACGATTTGCACACTGTTTATTAAAAAATGCTAATAAAATTAAAACGTTAACATATAATGTACATAATGTGGGTTCCACTTGACAATTCTCCTTTTCTGAGATATACAGCGCAAATGTAAGCAAAAACAGTGAAAAGCAAAACAGTCATTAAAATGTAAGTATTAAACATCCGATATCATAAAAAAAACAACTGCCCACATTGATTTAGGAGAATGTCTTAAAAGTTACCATGAATTAAAAATAGGGTGTGATTTTATTGGCAAGCATTGCAGCTCCGATGAACATTAGTTCAACCATCTCGCCCGTCACTGCCGAACATTCGAAAGAGGAAGATATTCCACATGACAGCCTTATGCCATTTACAGCATCACCATCAAGTAAAAAAGATGCATTTTATCACCATAAAACGGATGAGAGCGCAGGTCAATTTTGTTGCACACCAAGGCAGAAGGTACGCCAGACCCATCGCGTTCTTCACACAAGCAATCCAAGTCCGCTCCAGGCGATACGCGCTGGAGACATTGTCCACAGAGAAAACGAAAAGGAACACATGCTTTAGATGACCACAAAGACTTCTTATTTCCTTCAAAGAAATATTCTCCAGTCGTAGTTCCACTATTCTCAAATCAAGTGGTCCGCTCATTATCCGGTGAGTATACGTGTACACATATTCGAAACTTGGTAGAATAGGATCTTTTATTTTTATATTCGTAAAAGCACGAATGAGACTGGTTTTGCCAGTGGCTTCGTCTCCAACTACGAAAAATATAAGCTGTATTAAAAATGATGTGCACAATTTTTTTATCAATTTAAAAAAGCATACTCATCAACAATATCTACTGACGCCATTCCGTGTCAAGTCACCAACAACAATGAAAGTCACTTAAGGGACATGTAACCTTTGATGGAATTTTTGCATGAGTGGAATTCGGAAAATGAAATATTATCTTGAAACACTATTGCCAATATCGGCTGAATTAAAAATAACTTTTTAATCATTTGATCTTCTATAGTATTCGAATGGCCTGATGGAGAATTGGTTAGCGCTCTGGAATCGGTGCCACAGGTTTCAGATTTCAAACCTGGTGGTGAAATGAATGTTTGAGAGTGGTGAGGAATTCACGTTAAACTATAGGTCCCGATCTAATAAGTTCACAAAAAAATGACAGCAGATTAAGAAACCGAAACTACAGCATTCGAATATTATAAACCCACATGGTGACGGAAAATAAAAGACAAGTTGCAACTATATTGATTTAAAGATCCTCTCAACTACGGTGTGATCCATACCAAGAACAAAAAAAGTGGAAATAACTCTCTGATGAATATCCAAGTGTGAATGCAACCCTCATTTTTTATAATATAAAAAAAAACCTTCAGAAATAAGCATCAGTCGGTTCGTAATGAGATGCTTTATCGAAATCTCTACATGGTTTAGTCGTCTTACAAAGCCACAAGTTCCAGGACATATGGCACCAATAGGAATGGATCTCTCATCGTCTTGCATGTTGTTCCGCATGGATCTAGATTGTCAAGCATATTTTTCTAAGATAAATTTTTATTGTCAATAAATGCACCACAATTTTTTTTAATCTCTATGAGTACTAAAGTTCTGGTTCATAGAATGGTCTAGTTTGTAAGGTTTATTGTGTCTTGCTTTGTAAGAAAATTATTTTATATGAATTAAGAATAACTTATTTTTATTTTATTAAATGAAAAAACAGCATCCTGCTTCTGTTCTGTTATTATTATTGCCGGTTATAAGTGTAGTATAATAATACATATATAGTTTTGGGATAAACAATTGCGTAAATGTTATTGAATTTGATGGCATAAGACTTCCAGTTATCATGATGAGAAATCTTGTTGGCTGATTGGTTGATCTTGCCGCAACGACATGTGGCTAGAACGCATCCCTAATCCAAAATTTAATTTTTGGCATAGCAGGAAGATGACTTTAAACACCCAAAATACAAACCTAATAGAAATTTTAAAAAAAAAACTTTAAATGTAAAAATGAGCAAAATCAAAACAAAGAGTTTTCTGAAAAGAGGAAAAGCCATAGAGTAGTAATAATGTAGACGGCGCATTCGTATTCTAAAGGATCAAAGTTGTGTGTCTCAAAAATTGAAAGCAATAATTGTGCTATGATGAAATATTTCGTAAATATTTAATAAAAAGAATTGAAGTTTTTAATTTAAATATATAAATAGCAATAAAAGGGATAGAAAAACCAATTACTGTTTGAAAATCAAAGGAAATAAGATACTTGTGAAAAATAATTCCGGAAATAATTTGTATTTATATAATTTTATTACCGTTGCAACGTAAATATTAGACTGTTGATTCTATAAGTTATGTGAGTTTATTAACTATTCCCTTTCGGTTGCCTTCTGCAGTTTTGTTTTTAAACCAGAAATAGAAGTTCTATGTAATATAATGCAGATAAGATTAGCTTTTAGTGTAACCAATATATGTCAATGTATTTCGCAAACAAATAGAAAATTTGGGATTTAAAACATATTCTCAACATGAACCCTAATAATCAAAAATCTACTTTATGTACAGAAGGAAAACAACTGAAACCATTTGCATACTGTTTATTAAAAAAATGCTAATAAAATTACAACGTTAACATACAATGTACATAATATGGGTTCCACTTGACAATTCTCATTGTCTCAGATATAGAGCGTAAATATAAGCAAAAACAATAAAAAAAGTCATTAAAATGTAAATAATAAAAATCCGATATCATAAAAAATGTCTTTAAAAGTTGCCATTAATTATATAACACTTCGGTACGATTTTATTGCCAAAGCATTGCAGCTCCGATGAACACTTGGTCAACCGTCTCGCCCGTCACTGCTGAACATTCGAAAGAGGAAGATATTCCACATAACTGCCTTATGCCATTTACAGCATCCCCATCAAGTAAAAGATGCATTTTACCACTATAAAACGGATGAGATCGCAGGTCAATTTTGTTGCACTCCAAGGCAGAAGGCACGCCAGGACAGATCGCGTTCTCCACACAAGCAATCCATGTCCGCTCCAGGCGATACGCGCTGGTGGCATTGTCAACAGAAAAAAACGAAAAGGAACCCATGCTTCAGTTGACGACAAAGACTTCTCACTTCCTTCAAAGAGAGATCTTCCAGTCGGAGTTCCACTATTCTCAATTCAAGTGGTCCACTCACTATCCGGGGAGTATACGTGTACACATAATCGAAACTGGGCAGGAAAGCATCTTTTATTCTTGCATTCGTAAAAGCACGAATGAGACTGGTTTTGCCAGTGTCTTCGTCTCCAACTACAAAAATATAAACTACATTTAAAATGGTGTGCACAATTTTCTTTATCAGTTATTCTAAAAGCATACTCATCAACAAAATGTTCTGAAGCCATTCCGTGTCAAGTCACTTTTGCGGACATGAAACATTTCATTTAATTTTGTATGAGTGGTTAAGTATTGCCAAAAATGAAATATTAACCATTGCCAATTTCGGCTGAATTAAAATAACTTTTTTATTCACGTGATCTTCTGTAGCACTGCAGCGGCCTGAAGGGCAATTAGCTAGCAATCTGGCCGTTGGTACCACAGGTTTCAGATTCAAGTGAACCTAAAGTGTGCACAAAAGGACTGCAGAGGGTTCGAGAAACTAAATATACAGCATTCTTTTACTTATAAACTCGCTTGGTGACGGGAAAAAGTAAAGACAAATTGCAACTATATAGATTTAAAGATCCTCTCAACTACGGCGTGATCCATATCAAGTACAAAAGTGGAAATAACTCTCTGATGAAAATTCAGATAGAGTGAATGCATACCATTTGGGAATCATATGAAAAGAACGCCAGCATGTAATACTTTTTGTAATAAATGTTTTATCACTGTCCCTGCAAGTTTTGTCTTTTTATGAAGACGTAGTTCGGACATGGCACCAACAGGAATGGAGCTCATCGTCTTGTCAGCATGGACCTCGTGCGTCATAAAGATATTTTAAAACAAAAGACAAATATTTGCTGTCAATTAGTGTAAAGACATATATTTGCTGTCATATATACCTTTCTGTCAATGAATAATTAGGTTCTAGTGTATCAGGTCTATTGTTTCCTGTCTAGTAATAATGTTTTTTATATGAATGACTTATTTCACTTTATTAAATGAAAAAATCACCGTGTTTCTGTTCTGTTATTATTTGCGGGTATAAGTGTATACAATATAATTGTTTGTTTATAGTTTTTGGAGTAAACTGGTTCTTGACTGTTATTGAATTTGATAGCATAATATTTTCTATTGCCACAATGAGAAATATTGTTTAATGATTGGTTGATCTTACTTCAATGATACTAAAACGTACCTGAATAGACTTAAATTTAATTTTGGATTATAAAAGGTGATTAAAAAAAATAAAACACTAATGGTCATTTAAAAGGAAAAAAAACTTTATTTGAATTTAAAACTAAGAAAAGAAGAAAAAAAAAATTCTTAAAAGTATAAAAAACATAGAGTACTGATATAGAGCATGTCCCAACCATTCTATTTTAAAAACAAGAAGACAGCATGCAATTAGCATCTCAAACATCTCACGTTCTTTTCTTACTAGAGTCGACACTCTATCGCCTTTTTCAATGTGAGCATTTATTTAGAAAATATTGTAAATGTTACGAAGCGATTCTGAAAATTCCGAGAAATAGCTGAAATTCTTCTTCATCTTTTAAAATACGTCGCTAACTACGAAAAATATAAACAGTATTTAAAATTTCCGGGATTTGTACCAGGAGTTTGTAGTTGTTCGGGCAATCCACTAAATTTTCGTAGACGTTCTTGGTCATCTAGTCACTGTAAGAGCGTTGGTAGCTAATTATGAGGACAGAAACCTTTCGTGGAATTTTACACGAGTGGCCATCAGAGCAGAAAAATGAGATACCTATCTAAAAAATCATTGCCAACAGCAACTAAATGAAAATAAAAATTACTTCATTCAACGGCATTCGATTATTATAACTTTATAAGGACGAAGAGAAATAAAAGGTGCAACTTTATAAATTTAAGGATCTTTCCCGCTACGGTGTGATCCATACCAAGAAGAAAAGGTGAAATAAAGCTCTGATGAAAATCCAAGTGTGGGTGAATGCAACCCATTTTTATAATATAAAAAAAAAAAGCTTCAGAAACAAGCACCAGCCAGTTTGTAATGAGATACTTTATCGCAATCTCTACATGTTTTAGTCGTCTTACAAAGCCACAGTTCCAGGACATATGGCACCAACAGGAATGGATCTCTCATCGTCTTGCATGTTGGTCAGCATGACTCTCGAGTGTCAAAGATATTTTCCATTTCAAATCTTTATTGTCAATAAATGCAGAAAACTATTTTTCTCTATTGTTGAAGGTCTATTGTTTCCTGCTTACTAATAATGTTACTTTATATGAATTAAAAATGATTTATTTTATTTTATTAAAGGAAAGTATTTCATCCTGTTTCTGTTTTGTTATTTATTTCCTGTTTGTTATAAGTGTATTCAGTATAATAGTACGTTTATAGTTAGGGTAAACTGATGGCCAACTGTTATTGGATATGATGGCATAAGATTTCTCGTTGACATGATGAGAAATAATGTTGGCTGATAGGTTAATCTTAATCAACCAGTACCAGATCATAATTTAATGGCTGATAGGTTAATCTCACCGCAATGACACTACAACGTATCTAATCCTAAATTTAATTTTTGGATTGCAAGAAAAACGGCATTTGGATTGCTGGCATTAAAAAGCCCAAAGAGAAACTTAATAGACAGGTTTTTAAAAAAATATTTTAATTTACATGTAAAAATGCGAAAATCAAAATAAAAGGTGTCTCAAAAGAGGACAAACCATACAGAGCTCGTCCCTATTCTAAAGGATCAAAGTTGGGGGACTCAAAAATTTAAAGTAATAACCGTGTTATAATGAAATATTGTATAAATATTTAATGAAAAGAATTGGATTTTGTAATTGAAATGAATATATAGCAATAAAAAATATTACTTTCAGAAAAGCCGATTACTGTTTGGAAATCAATAGAAATAAGATACTTGTGAAAAAAATGTTACTGAAATAATTTTATTGATAAATTTTATTATCATTGTAACGAAAATATTAGACGATTGCTTCTTTTGACTATTCCATTTCCAAACAAGCAATTCTGTAGTTTTGTTGTTATACCAGAAATAGAAGTTATATAATAAAAATTAGATTTCTAATAAGATATAAATACCTCTTTATAAAGATTTGTATTCTGTGAACCATTATTTTGCATAAAACAAGAAAATTTTTGATTAAAAGCATATTCTCAAATGAATCGTAATAACCAAAATTCAACTTTCTTTACACCATCAATCAAAACAAGCAATCGAAACCCTTTTTGGTGTTCCTTCAGAAAGCGATATTCCATTCGTAGTTCTACTATTCTCAATGCAAAATTTAAAGCAGATTATCCGGTGTGTATATGTGAACATATTTCGAAACCTGGCAGAGTGAGATCTTTTATTCTTGTATTGGTAAACGCAATAAATGAGACAGAAAAACCAGTGGCTTTTGGCCCAATTACAAAATATAGTTTGGTGTATCCGTATTCCAAAGGCACCAAGTTTTAAGGCTCAACAAATTTAAAGCATTTGTGCTATGATGAAATATTGCATAAATATTTCATAAAAATTGGTTTTTGTAATTGAAATGTAATAAAGGGACAGAAAAACCTATTACTGTTTGAAGATCAAAGGAAATAAGATACTTAAAGGAAAATTTAAGAAATAATAATTATTATTAGAATTTAATTTTATTAGAATTATTAAAATTTTATTAGAATTTAATTTAAGAAATAATAATTATTATTAGAATTTAATTTTATTAGAATTATTAAAATTTTAATTAGAATTTAATTTAAGAAATAATAATTCTAGAATTTTATTAAAATTAGAACGAAAAGATTAGACAGCTGTTTCAATAACTTATGTGGGTTTTATTAACTATTAATTTTCGGTTACATTCTGTAGTTTTGGTTGCTAAACCAGAAACAGAAGTTCTAATACAAATAAGATTCCCCTTTACTGTAACAAATATATGTCATTGTATTTCGCAAAACAAATGGAAAATTTGGGGTTACTTAAAAGTGTATTCTCAACATGAACTATAATAACGAAAAATCTACGTTCTGTACACAATGAAAACATCTGAAACAATTTGAATATTATTTATTAAAAACAATGCTAATAAAATAACAATATTAACATATAATGCACATAATAGGGGTTTCACTTGACAATTCTTATTTCTGAGGTATAGAGAGCAAATATAAGAAAAAACAATTAAAACAGTCATTAAAATCTAAAAAATAAACATACGATATCATAAAAACTGCCTACATTGATTTAGCAGAATGTCTTGCAAAGTTGCCATTAATTACCCATAGGGTACGATTTTATTGGCAAGCATTGCAGCTCCGATGAACACTTGGTCAACCGTCTCACCCGTCAATGCCGAACATTCGAAAGAGGAAGATATTCCACATAACTGCCTGATGATATTTACATCAATGTCATCAAGTAAAAGATGCATTCTATTACTAAAAAACGGATGAGACCGTATGTCAATTTTGTTGCACACCAAAGCAGAAGGCACGAAAGGACCCATCGCTTCCATCACACTAGCAACCCATGTTCGAACCAAGCGATACCCGCTAGTGATTTTGTCAACAGAAGAAACGAAAAGGAACACATGCTTCAGTTGACGACAAAGACTTCTTACTTCCTTCAAAGAGAGATCTTTCTTAGAACGCATTTCTACTATTCTCAATTCAAGTGATCCGCTCATCATCCAGTGAGTATACGTGTACACATAATCGAAACTGGGCAGGAAAGCATCTTTCGTTATTACATTCGTAAAAGCACGAATAAGACAGGTTTTACCAGTGTTTTCGTCTCCAACTACGAAAATATAAACGGTATTTAAAATTTCGCGCAGTTGTTCCTTCTCCGGTGTCATGGTAAAATTATACATATTAATTATATCTTCCGAAGACGCCGTTCTGGATCTAGTCACCAACACCGTTGGTAGTTAATTATGAGTACAAGAAATATTTCGTGGAATTTTACTCGAGTGATCAAGCATTGCCAAAAATGAGATACTATCTTAAGAAATCATTGCCAACATCAACTAAATTAAAATAAATTACTTCATTCAGCAGCATTCGATTATTATAAATTTATAAGGACGAAGAGAAAAAAAAGGTGCTACTTTATAAATTTAAGGATATTTCCCTCTATGGTGTGATCCATACAAGAACAAAAGGAGGAAATAAACCTCTGATAAAAAATTCAAGTGTGAATGCACCCTATGTGGGAATCGTATGAAAAGAAAGTGCAGAAAAAAGCACCAGACATTTCGTAATGAGATGCTCTACCATAATCCCTACAAGATTTAGTCCTTTTAGAAAGCCATAGTACCAGGACATGGCCCCCACAGGATTGGAGGTCTCAATGTCTCGCATGTTGGTCAGCATGGACTTCGAGTAACAAAGGTATTTTCCTAAGAGAAATATTTATTGTCAATAAATGGAACAAAATTATTTTCTCTCAATGAGTAATAAAGTTCTGGTTCATAGGATGGTCTAGTTTGTAAGGTCATTGTTTTCTGCTTTAGTAATAATGTTATTTTATATGAATTATATATAACTTATTATATTTTATTAAATAAAACAACAACATCCCGTTTCTGTTCTGTTATTATTTCCGGTTATAAATGTATATAGTATAATATAGTTTTGGGATAAACTGTTGCGTAAATGTTATTGGATTTGATGGCATTAGATTTCCAGTTGTCATGATGAGAAATAATGTTGGCTGTTTGGCTCATTTTGCCGCGATGACACTAGAACCCATCTCTAATCCGAAATTTAATTTTTGGATTGCAGGAAGAAGACTTTAGAAAACCCCCAAAAAAACATAATATAAATGTTTCTTTAAAAAATAAATATTTTATTTCTCATGTAAAAATGAGAAATTCATAATAAAATTTATATGAAAAGAGGAAAATCCATAGAATATTAATAATTAGAGGGGCATATAACTATTCTAAAGGTTCAAAGTTGTGGGACTCAAAATTTTCAAGCAATAATTGTGCTATGATGAAATATTGCATAAATATTTAAAAAACGAATTGGATTTTGTAATTGAAATGTATAAATAGCAATAAAAGGAATAGAAAAACCGATTACTGTTTGAAAATCAAAGGAAATAAGATACTTCTGGAAAAAAAGTTACTGAAATAATTTATATTTATAGAATTTTATTACCTTTGCAGCTAAAATATTAGAATATAGATTAGATTTCTATAAAATTATATATTTTAATATATAATTTTAATAGAATTTTTAAAATTATATATAATTTTTATATTCTATAAAATTATTTATTAGATTTCTATAAAATAAGCGAGTTTATAAAATACTCTCTTTCGGTTACATTCTGTAGTTTTGCTGTTAAACCAGAAATAGAAGTTCTATGTAATATAATACAAATAAGATTCACCTTTGCTGTAACCAATATATGCAAATGTATTTCACAAAACAAATGGAAAATTTGAGGTTACTTAAAAGCATATTCTCAACATGAACCATAATAACCAAAAATCTACTTTCTGTACACAATGAAAACAACTGAAACCATTTGTATACTGTTTATTAAAAAAAATTAACATATAACAATGTTAACATATAAAGTATATAATTTGGGTTTAACTTAACAATTATCATTTTCTAGAGTTCACATTTAATAATAAGTCATTAAAATGCAAATAATATTATTACATCCGATATTATTAAATACTGCCTACATTAATTTAGAAGAATCTCTTGGAAAGTTGCCATTAATTATAAATAGGGTGTGTATTTATATGCAAGCATTGCAGCTCCGATGAACACTTGGTCAACCGTCTCGCCCGTCACTGCCGAACATTCGAAAGAGGAAGTTATTCCACATGACTGCCTTATGCCATTTACAGCATCACCATCAAGTAAAAGATACATTCTATCACTATAAAGGCTCGTTCCCACCGAGGCGAGACGTGAAGATTCAAGAAGCAAGCGACAAAATTTTTTTCGACCCCTTCACAGCGAAACGTCAGAAATAGCATTACGCCTAGTGAATTATAAAAGTGAAAAACGGCTTCGAGTTGAAATTTGGGCAACTCAAGCGGCGGACTGCAAACCGGTTTCAGGCGACCGCGGTGAGGCTAGTGAATGGTCAAATTTTTCGCTTGCATCTTCTCGCCTTGGTGAGCACGAGCCTTAAAACGGATGAGACCGCAGGTCAATTTTGCTGCACACCAAGGCAGAAGACACGTCAGGACCCATCGCTTTCTTCATACAAGCAATCCATATCCGCTCCAGGCGATACGCGCTGGAGACATTGTCCACAGAGAAGACGAAAAGAAAACAGGCTTCAGTTGACGACAAAGCCTTTTTTACTTCTTTCAGAAAAAAAAGATCTTCCAGTCGTAGTTCTACTATTTTCAATTCAAATGGTCTGATGATTGTCCAGCGTGTATACGTGTACACATATTCGAAAATTGGTATAGTAGGATCTTTTCTTATTGTATTGGTAAAAGCGCGAATGAGACTATATTGTTTACAAGTTGAAACTATATAGATTTAAAGATCCTCTCAGCTACAGTGTGATCCATATCAAGAACACAAAATAGAAATTACTCTGTGACGAAAATTCAAGTTTGAATGCATCTTATTTGGAATCATATATAAAAAAGTTTGAAATGAGATGCTTTTTTTTTTTTTTAAAAAACTTTCCAGCCTTAGGGCCATATTGTTTACTCCAGTAAGTACCAAGGGCCAAAATCGTTTTAATTTTCTTTAATAATGGTAGAAAAATTAAAAACTCATTAATTAATCTATGGTACTACTTACTTGCGTGAGAAAAACATTCTCCACGGATTATGGATCTAAGTTAACCGATAAACATCTTAGATCTCTTTTAATAATTGGTACAAGTAAAATTGATCCACAACTACAAATTGTTGTCAGTGAAAAATCACAATTACATAAATCTCATTAGTATTTTTTACAAGTGGATACCCCGCGGTTTCATTCGCGTTAATTTAGCTTTTCCGTTCCTGAGGGATTTTCAGAATAAAAATCATATGTTTGATTCAGGATATATACATTCCAAACATCGATACACATACATATGCGATACTACCCAACTATTACCCCAACTACCGATATTACCCCAACATAACTACCGAGGGTAACCGCGCGATGTTCACTAGTTTATAATGTTAGTGGGATCATTTCAATTATTTGTTAGTTGTTATGCTTAAGTTAACTTTTCTGCTGGATTTTACTTGTCATTAAGCTTTACCTAGCAAGTCAATAAAACCGATTTATTATCATTCTGTGATTTTTTATCCAACCTATTACAGCAACAATAAGCTATTCGCTGTCGCGGTCGGATGGATGACACTGGCGGGCCGGATTTGGCCCGCGGGACGTAGTTTGGAGACCCCCTGCTTTATCACAATTCCTACAAGATTAGATGGAAAGTTTTTCATTAGAGTGAGACCGTTTATAAAAATGAACACTATTTTGTTTAAGTACGTGAAAAGTTGTCTTGCAATTACTCGTATACAATCCTCTATTCATTTAGGTAATAGAAAAATTTTAGCATTATGCAGTAGGTTCGTCTTTTTAATAGCTCTGTGTAATGATTTTGTATCGTACTATATAATAACTGATTAATGGGATGGGCTTGCGTATTCTGGATTGGTAATAAATACCCGAAAATTTCCATATTTTGTGCACTTGTCGAAAGATTAATTGCTTTGGTTTAATAATTATTAAACATAATGATACATAGAAAATTTTTAGGGGCCTAGAACATTTTTTCCGCCCGTCAGATTTATCACACTTTGTTAAAATATATTCATTTTATAATGACCAAAGCAGTGAAAACCATCGTGTTAAAAAATACATTATGTGTGCATCCCTACATTCAAAAATTAACTGTCAAAATTATGCGAAAAAATTAACTTTGATTTTAAAATAATATTCTTGCTTATATAGAACAGATATTGCCTGTTTTATTCATGAGTTTACAGTTATGAGTTTGCGGAATAATTAAATTATATTCTGCGAACTCATGATGTGCACACATCTTGAAACATGTAATATAACAGGTTCTTTGTTTCACTTTAAGTGAGCTCAGTGAAGCAGTGACCATCCCTTGATACTGTTATAGTCCACAGTTGATTGTTGATAGCAAAGCAAACCAGACTTTTAGTTGAAGTTGTTAGCGCTTTTAGTTCAACTTACACTTGCAAAACTTTTTTTTTCGAAAATGAAATTGTCCGCACACAAAACGCTCTCAAACATAACGAACGCTAACCTGCAACACCTATTGCGATGTGCAATTACCTAAATGGAGTCGATTTGCAAAAACTATGTGTACGAGTGGAAAAACAAATATCGCACTAGTCAAATAAGTATTTTCTAATGATTTCGCTTTTTTATTGCATTTATATTTTTTATAATGAATTATATATTTTTTTTATTTCATTTTTAGTGTTATATTTTTCTTTACAATGTGCGTTTAGTATCCTTATTATCATATTACCTATGTTTAAATGTAAGAATAATAGTGAACACAATAATAATACATTATGTTTCAATTTTCACTTCAAAAAAATGTCTTTAGTGAGTCTAAATCTAATATGGGGATATATGCCCGCCATTTCAAAGTGGCCCACAAGATCATTTGCGTTGGCCACGCCTGTTCAGAATATGGATGCTTCATGTCAATTTCACTCAAAACACATAAATGACAATTCATTTTAAAGATTTTCAGATTTTAAGGAAATATGAAAGCAGGAGACATGGCGTAGAATGAACATTCAACAAAATGGCGCCTAGAGCATAAAGCTTTTTTCAATTCCTTCTATTAGCTCACACTCTCCCTATATATATCTTGTTCAAATTTTCAATCGTTCATAAAATACTTTTATTCATCCAGTCAAGTTCAAATACATTTTTTTTTTAACTTCTAGTGGATGACACTTGGATGTTAATACAGTTTTTCAAATATTAATACAGTAATTAAATTTAATTCATTAATTTTAGTTTTTTTAGATTTAAGTGCCTATATCTACCAATAGATGGTGCCAGATAAACTTAAAAATGAATTTGAAATTATTTATAAAGGACTTTTTGCGATATAGTGAAAAAAAAAGTAGGAATTGACTTTAAAAAAATTTTTTTATTGCTTGTTATGCTTGGATATTCAAAAATCAAACCACTTATTAAATAAATGAAATAGGATGCATCAATTCTTTTGTTTTTTATTACATTATTTATTATATATAAAAGGAAATATGTATGATTAGATTACTTATGGGGCCTGATGGCCGAGTGACTAGAGCTCTGGCGCTCGGTATCGTGGATGCTTGTAATTGTTCGAGTCCCCTTTTAAAAGTTGCTTCCGGTCTAATATGACTGTAGAGCGTTAGGCGTAGAGCTGACAACCCTTTTTCCGTAAAAAGAAAAACATTGATCTCGAAATCTGCCAGTAGCCGCAATGGGGCTGTTGCGCCATGAAGAAAACTACTTATATATTTTTACCATATTTGCCTTTAATATACAACAGTAAATATTCATTAAATTTAATTAATTAATTTTCTAATTTATTTATTTATTTATTTATTACTTTTTAGATTTTACTGATGTTATATAATATATATATATATATATATATTTTCCGTATTAAGGTTCATAATAACAGTGTTGTATATAATTTTATTGCTTATTCTTTGCACTGTATATTTGCATATTTTGTTGGCATATAAGTTTGGACGATTTTAGGAGAATCTTAAACAAAGAGTTACATGGAATCTCATAAAACATGGACTATAGGTTTATGAATATAAACTTGGACATTCTACTACCCAAATAACAAGCAATACAAAAAAAAAAAAAAAAAAAAAATTAAAGTCAATTCCTACTTTTTTCATTATATTGCAGAAAGTCCTTTATAAATAATTTTCATTCATTCATTTCATTAAGTTTATATGGCGCCATCTATTGGTAGATATATATATATGCACCTTAAATCTGAAAAAAAAACTAAAATTAATAAATTAAATTGAATTACTGAATTAATATTTTTCAAAAAAAACTGCATTAACATCCAGTGTCATCCACTAGACGTTTCAAAAAATGCACTTGAACTGGAGTGGATGAATAAAAAGTATTTTATGAACGATTGAAAATTTGAACAAATATATATATATATAGGGAAAGTGTGAGCTAATAGAAGAATTGAATAACTGTTAGAAAACTTGCTGTTGATTTTGAAGTGAGTAGGGAAAAGTTTGAAGACGCTTTGCAGCTCTTGGAAAGGTGACAAAACTTGACAAATGGGTTGTCAGGTGAGTAGAAACTGCAATGGCTGTAGATTTATCATTGAGAAAAGAAAAACAAAGAAATTGTTCCTTTTCGAACCTGCAGCATCCATTTTCATTACTTGTGATGAAAAATTGGCTTATGCATAATTATCATAAACGATCAATACAAGGACTGTATTCAGATCCACGCACCTAAACACACACCCAAATGAAACTTACATCCAAAAAATGACAATGGTGAAGATTTGGTGGTTTTAAACGGGGATTATCCATTGCAACTTCCAGAAATAGGTGAGCATTAATGCACAGTATTACTAATAAATTAATGCTATCAACAGAACCAACTTTGGTGGGTCGTTTCGTATATGATGATAGCGCAAGACTTAGCCATAACTCCAAAAGCTGAAACAGTTGAAATTTGAGGGCTGCCTCACCCACTCTATTCACCACACTTGTCACCTTGCGACTAACTGTCAGCTTAATGTACTTAACTCTAGATCTTTGATTTGGTATCACGGGCTTCAGGTTCTGATCCTGATGGTAATGGATGTTTGTTAGCGGTTTGAAATCCCCGCTAAGTAGTAGGTGCCGGTCTAATTAGCCTAAAATATGCAAAAAAATAACCGTGGAGCGACAAACCAAATCAAACCTATTGACTAACTCTTTTTAAACATTTAGTATCGTTTTTAAAAATTAGCAATTTGTCAATCAGGAAGTTGCCAAAGCAATCTTTACTAAATTTGTTGATAGTTATGTCTTCTTTTCCTTCTGCCTACTAGCAGATTTCGAAACAGGAGATGTTTTCTTTTTACGGGGTAGGATTGTCAGCACTACGCCCAACGCTCTACAGTCCTATTAGACCCGATTAGTACAAACATCCCTGACACCGCCAGGATCAAACCCAAAACCTGGGGCACCGAGCAACAGAAATAGTTATAATTATTCTTCTACACAGCAACAACCTCATGGTGAGCCAAGGGCGTCTGTCTACTGGCAAATTTCGAGACAGAAAATGTTTTTTTTTTACGGAGTAGGATTGTCAGCACAACGCTCAACACTCTACAGTCCTATTAGACACGAACATACGGTTTAAAGTAGATTCAGTACCAGTACTAACATACATGGCATAGCCAGGACTCGACCTCCATAGCTGTGGCCAGTCGTTATAATTAGAGACTATAGTTTATTTTTTTTCAAATTGATAATTCATTACAGCTCTTATTATTTTAATGTTCTAAATTATTGGCAAAATTAATTTTAAAAGTACATTCTGGTATACTACTGTGCCCAAAAAGTAAAACATTTCATTTCAATTTAAATTTCCCGAGCATATAGAATTTCAATCTTTTATTTTCTTTTTAGGTTGCTAGCGCTGTCCTTGACATCTGTCTGAAATTTCACGTCAAAATATTCATTAGTGTTTGAATTACTCTTGACTTTGTGAGACGCTTAAACTGATTCCGGCGATTTTTGAAACGTGTGAAAAAAAAAAAATTGGTCTTACTTTTTGGGCACAGTAGTATCAATTGACATTTTAGTTTTACACAATGCAATTTCAGATACTCCAACAGTCGTGTCGACAATACAAGCAATGATCTTATTCCTTTTCAACCGATACTTTTTGCTAGGGACTGGTTGGTATTACTGTTTTTTCTAAGTTCCAGTTCTATAAAACTGGTATAAAAGTGCTTTGTAATCGATAAATAATCGAAAAAGAGCATTGATTAAGATGGAACATATTTTGATTAAACCTGTTAAAATGTATTAATGTTTGTGACCTTTTAAAAATTGTGCACTCAAAAGTTCATTTCATACGGAACAACCTAACAAATGGTATACATGATAAATAACAATAAATCTCGTATTCGTTTCCAATCACTCGACAACTACAATCAGTCTTATCTCAGTGTTTGACCTGTTCTTGACATCCTCTGTCAGTTTTTCTTGACTTTTAAGACCCTTTTTTCAATGGATTATTCATCTTTGAGAGGATCTTTTTTATTGGCTCGTCTTTTGATCTTGGATTATTAAGTATTTTTTTTTTCGGACTGTGGAGGTTTGATAAGCAATTTAAAAATAAAAAAAAAAAATTGAAACAACATGCATTGAATAGTTTCTTTTATCATAAAGAAGAAGAAAATACAAACTTGTTTTTTTTTTTTATATTTATAGAGTGTGTTTGTAAACTGTTTTGACAAAATAAAAGAGAGATATAGTATCCATCAAAATGAACAAATGGGATTTGAGGTTTGTCGATCTACGGTCATCTTGTACACACTTTTTGTAGAATAATTAGACCGGGACCTACAGTTTAAAGTGGATTCCGAATCCCTAACAAACATCCATGCCACCGCCAGGATTCGAACATGAAGCCTGTGATACCAGAGGCCAGAGCGCGAGCTACTTGGCCACCAGGCATCCAACAAATGTAAAGTAGTTTTTTGGAGCAGTTTACTGTGGACAGCCTGTTGGCTTTCTAGCAAATAACTATGATAGCAATGGACACGATAAATAGGCGTAAAATGGACCAGATAATAGGCGATAAATAGTTTAGGCGTGAGATGGAGAGTAGGAAAGTGAGAATCTCTTGAAACCATTCCAAGGGGGATGGGTTCAAACAAAATTATGTGTTCGAAAAATGTGAAAGGATTCTCCATTTTGCATCCTGTATAACATTGAATCAGCTATATAGCTGAAACTTTTTAAAAACATCGGAAGGTGTCTCGTGTTTCACGTATGTATAATCAGGAACAGCCCACTGATAGGCCATAAGCGAAGGATAATTCTACAAGGACATTACATACAAGGACATCTTGTAGGATTGTTCTATCCTTACAATGCTAAGTTTCATATTGGAGAAAACCCGGTAAATTCCAGCAGACACTCTGAATATCTATGCGAGGCCCTTTACACAAGTTATTAAATCACCATCGAATCTCGTCGTTTATGAAAGCAGTTACTTCAACGAACTCCACCTGTGGATTCAAATGTAAACCCTGATGCTTCACGTTACAATTGTGTCACAAGCTGGACAACTAATGCCCGTTTAGTGACTAATGTCTGCTCACGATAGACTCATGAGGTGTTCGTCCCACGCTGCCGGACACTGAGGATTAGTTACAACAACAACATTTTAAAAATAATACATCTTGATTATTTTCAACGTTTTAATTTTTCATAAAATTTATAAATATTTGGAGCAATTACTTATGATTTACTATATGATGATGGACGATTCGCTTAAAAAGCAAAGGCCGCCATTTTGTTTTTCTTGCTAACAAAGAGTTAACATTAAATGCTAACAAAGAAAGTAATATTATTCAAATGCACAAAACCACACACACTAGACCAACAGGTTATTAACGCCAACAACATTTTTGTCCAACCCATAACAAAATTCTTCCAAACCTACCTCAATTTTCCATCACGGGCGATACAAAATGCGCTTTATTTTAATGCAATTAAAATAAAATAGGCATCGCTATAAAGATCCCAAAACACGTTCTTACAGCTCAGCAGAATCCATGATGTCTTCTTTAATTTTTTTTTTATAACCACTTACTAGATTTTGATCCACACCCTTGCAAACGAAGAACATCAACAACAAATGAGTAGTTCATAAAATGAACACCAAGTTCAATCACCGGTCACACAAGTGAGATTAATTAAAGATACTACTGTGCCCAAAAAGTAAGACCAATTTTTTTTTTTCAAAAATTCTTTATTTATTCTTCCAAATTTATCTCATCGCTAAAAAGTCATCGGCAGGGATGGCCTTCAAAGCGCGCGCCCGATTCACGCTTGAATCTCTTCAATCGACTCAAAACGGTGTCCCTGGAGTGGTCTTTTGACTTAAAGGAATATGCACGGTATTAGCAGTGTATGAATACGGTGGCTGTGGAACGATATGGGTTTCATTTTTGACGAAAAAGCCCCAAAGAATCAATGCAGTGTGAGCTGGCGCATTCAGTGTTTTCAACCGAGATTTGACTCGTTTGAGACCCAAAATGGAATTGACTGATCCTTTTGAAATTCCAACATCATCAGCAAGGTCTCTAATTGTAAATCGACGGTTTGCAAGCACCAAATCTTTAATTTTTGGACGTGAGCTTCGTCGGTTGAGGAGGAGGGTCGACCAGAGGGCTCTTCGTCTTCAACGCGTTTTCTGACTTCTTTGAATTGTTTATACCACTTGTAAACATTTATTTCCAACATAGGAATGCTCACCGAATGCCTTCTACAACACTCTATACGTTTCCGCAAACAAAATTGAATGCAAGTTCTTTGCTCAATTCATTCTGACATTTCAAAAATCGCCGGAATCAGTTTTAGCGTATCACAAAGCCAAGCGCAACTCAAACACTAATGAATATTTTGACATGAAATTTCCCACAGATGTCAAAGACAGTGCCAGCCATCTAAATAAGAAAAAAATTGAAATTCCCTAAGCCCCCGGAATTTTAAATTGAAAATTGGTCTTACTTTTTGGACACAGTTGTATCGCTATAAAGATCCCAAAACAAGTTCTTACAATTCAACAGAATGATGTCTTGATGAATGATGCCTTGATGTCTTTTTATTCAATTCCTACTATTAGTTCACACTCTCCCTATATATATATATCTTGTTCAAATTTTCAATCGTTCATAAAATACTTTTTATTCGTCCACTCAAGTTCAGATACATTTTCTTTTGAACTTGTAGTGGATGACACTGGATGTTAATAGAGTTTTTCAAATATTAATTCAGTAATTAAATTTAATTAATTAATTAAATTTTTTTTAGATTTAAGTTGAATGTATCTACCAATAGATGGTGCCAGATAAAATTTAAAAAAATGAATGAAAATTATTTATAAAGAACTTCTGCAATATAGTGAAAAAAAAAAAAAAAAAGATGAATTGACTTTAAAAAAAAAAATTTATATTATTACTTGTTTTTTTTTTTTTTTTTTATAACCACTTACTAGATTTTGATTCACACCCTTGTAGACGAAGAACATCAACATCAAATGAGTGGTTGATGAAATGAACATCAAGTTCAATCACCGGTCACGAAAATGTGAGGTTAATTAAAGATAAATTAATGCAGCCAGTCTTTAGGTGGGTTTTTTGGGGAGTTAGTTGATTGAATAATTAAAAACGGCGTCGAATTAACGCAGTTCAGGGCAAGATTTTTGATGGAGGCTTGGACGACGGAAGAAAAAGCAATTATCATTATTTGCCTTGTTATTTATTATTCTGCAGTTGCGATCAAATTTGACCGACTTTTGTGCGGTAATCTGAATTGCAGAATTGGACAAAAATGAATGGGTTGTTGTTGTTAATATTTTGCATTTTGGGGTGATCGTTTTTCGTCACGTGGTCTCTGACCACTTATTGGAATAAGTAATGAATAATGAGTACTTCCTTGGAAAAAGTTTTGTTAATTGAATAAGAATTTCGCAAATCGTGTTTCCGCCGGGTTACTGGGTTATGGGTGAATGCACTTTATTGTTCAAAAGTTCAGGATTTAAATAAATCATTAGAGACCGATTTGAATCGAATACGTTTTTTGGGCTTGTTTGGATATGCGTAAACCGAGAATCAGGCAAAATATTTTTGACTCCTGACTCGAATTTTTTTATGCCAATTCCTGACTCTTTGCCGCAATTTTATGAACTAATACAATTGATAATGGATTTAAAAAATTTGTGAAAACAATCTAATGAAAATTATGTTAAGATTTAATGTAAAAAATTAATGTTTTTTTTTTTTATTAAACTCGTATATCTGTAATTTTTTTTTTTTTTTACAAGTATTGGGCCCAATGGCCGAGTGGTTAGAGCTCTGGAGCTCGGTACCACAGGTTTCGGGTTCGAATCCGGGGTGGCATGGATGTTTGTAGTGGTTCGGAATCCTCTTTAAACCGTAGGTCCCGATCTAATAGAATTGTAGAGCGTTGTGGGGGTAGTGTTACTTGCGTCCGTATCTTCAAGATACACGTGCCCCCTGGGTAGTGTTAATGAAATAACAGCGGTGCAGCGATTGCTTATGGCACAAAGATTAAGGGAACGACAACAACAACAACAGTATTGTTTTACAATTTAAAATTAGTATTCGGCCCGGCACGTGGCTCCGTGGCAACGTGAGCCGCCGGTGAGCATTACGGCGGAGATTCAATCGGCTGGCGGCTTTTATTGTAGACACTGTTTCACAAAACGAGGAGTCTCGATGTCGTTTGGGATGTTCAACCTCTTGCCTCGTGAGTCGGACTACGTAGTGGGAGTTTTTCGGATTTTCTCCATAAGCAAATACGGGGAATTCCTCCTAAAAAGTTCTTCTGCACAATGTCTACAGCCCTGTCCTCCTTCTTATCGACACCTAGCCAAGTCAGACTTCTACTTATGGGTGCTCCATCACAGCAGAAGTTACCTCCCTCCTGCTGTCTTTGATACTGACCCTTAATTAACTTTAACTTCCAAGAATTTTAGAAAAACTAAATAAAATTAACACTAACTAACTAAAATTATTTTTATAAAGGAGTCGGGCATCGAATTTTTAAACCGGACATCTTCAAAAATACTAAACCCCTTTGGTATACTAACAGCATCAACTTCATTCAAATGCTTAAATTAAACAAACCAATTTCAATCTGTCTGAATCTCAAATCTTCCTTTAACAATAACCCGACGTCTACACAACCCTAGCTGAACCCTTAGAACAAGTGGATCTCGAATTCCCACGCCAAAGTGGCTGGCATGGTTGAGAGAGGACCTTCTCAAAATGGGTCGCCCTGTCCTCAAGTGGCTTTTGGCAGCTACAGGAAGCGCTATTCTCAACCCTCATAACTCTGTCGCCAATTGCCTCTGTCGAGAAGTGGGAAGCCTTCCAGAGCGCGTTATCGTCTGCTCGACCCCTTTCGAGATGCTTCTTCTCTCGGGGAGGGAGGTGAGAACGAGAAGAAAGGATGAGTCACTCTTAACCCTTTCCTTACTTATTCCGAAAGGTTTGCTGGGGACGGTTGCTTGGGTAATTCTTGGAAATCCTTGGCAGTGGGAGAGGTATGCGTGTAAAAATAAAATTGTCTCGTGCGAGTGATCAGTTGTAAAAGAACGCAGGTGACAAAGGGGTGTGATTATTCTTTTTTTCTTTTTTTTCTTTTTTTTTAATTGCACTTGGAGTTTGGTATAAAAAGAGTTTAAAGAAGAAACATGTAATTTGATTCCAAACAAATTATTGTTTTTGAATGCCGGGGAATTGAGTTAAGCCATTTGCCAGTTGAAAAATCGTATATGTAGGAAATTCAGCGTTCATCAAGGTGCTCCAACGTCTTCTCTGCTATTTTTTTAAACATCAATCTGTCTTGTTTTCCCCTTATGCAGGATATGGGCTACGAAAGGGGACTTTCAGTAGGAATTGTTGTCGCATGGGATAAAAAACCCGAAAACTTCCCAGCTGGCAGCTTGATTAACGATGTGAGATACTTCACACACGTTGCCCAATCACCATCGAGTCTCCTCGTTTATAAAAGCAGTGATTGCAACGGAATTTGACAGCGGATTCACACCTCAGGCTAGCTGTGCAACTGCCACTGACCACGAGTAAGCTTTGTTTTGGTTTAGTTTCTCGTTCTATGGTAATTTTTGCACACTTGGGGCTACTTAGACCGAGACCTACAGTTTAACATGGATTCTGAACCCCTCACAAATATCCATGCCCCAGCCAGGAACGAACTTGCAGCCTGTGGAACCAAAGGTCAGAGCGCCTACCAATTGGCCACCAGGACGCGACCACGAATAAGGCCTCCTGCTACAGTGTACTCACACTTTGCAATTATACTTTTGAACAACATTATATGGATTGTTTCTGATGGGTTCGTGTTCATACCCTACGAGCCCAACGGGATGATACGTTCCAGCCTACGGATTTATTTACGTAAAATATAATTACGTAAAATATATTTATTTACCAAAATAAACACAGTAACTTTCCCCTCGGGTATCCTTTTCTTGGTTTCGAGTAGATTATTCTTAGTTTGGTAACCCAACCCTCTATGCACCAGGTAATAAACTCGTCATCTACACGCTGGTAGACTGTCCGTGACTCGTGACCCTTGATGTTGTTCTTTTCGAAGGCCATTCACTTTGATCGAAGTTATTTACCATTAAAATTGCTTATGTAGCATGATCAGCGCTACCCATATCGCTTCCCTGAGGGTTCTGCTGCACTCCATTTTCCCACTGCAATTTTGAACGAAACTTAGGGTGGCATTCATATCCCTCTGTTCCTTGGAAGAACATTCTGGTCTACAGATTTAACACCACTCAAAGTACATTAAAAGGAATTTAACAATTGATTATCTGATATTCGTTTGCCAGTGTGCGGGAGATCTCGAGTTTGAACTCGCTGTCCGTTGCAGTCACTGCTTTCAGAAACAACGGGATGCAATGGAAATTATGAAAACGTATGCAAAATGTCACGCCTCTTTGTCAGGTTACCTCGTGGGGATTTTCCGTATTTTCTCCCGTATAGGTAGTTACCCGTAAAAAACCACCAGAAAGGCATTGTCATTCCCTTACCGTTCTTGCACGAAATGATATCAACCTACTTAGTATTGATGAAACAATGAATGTTGACTGCTCATAATCAAAAGATTTGATGAAGAACCCGTAGAACTGACTTAAAGCTTGCGTACAGTACCATCTATCCATTTCCGGGTATGTTATACTATTTTCTAGCGATGTTCTTCCTTCGAATTTTATAGTAGAATAAACAAGGACCTTCGAACCTTCGGAAAATAAAAACATTGAAGCAATTTTAAACCTAAGGCTGGCGTACAACGTCATCTATCCATGTCCTACCATACATTTTCAGCCATGTTATTCTATTTGCTAGCCATGCTCTTCTTTCGAAGTTTGTTCTAGAAAAATAAGAACCTCATAGAAATAAAAACATTGAAGCAATTTTAAACCTAATGCTTGCATGCAGCTCCATCTATCTATTTCTGGCCTAAATGCTTGTGTGCAGCGCCATCTATCTATTTTCGAACATGCTTCCTCATGTTATTTTGATTTCTAGTGATATTCTTTACCTTTCTTGCAAGTTTGTTCTAGAAGGCCGGAATGTTCTTGTTTTTGACATACTTAAGTGAAATGTCACCCTTCCTTTAAAAAAAAAAAAAAATTCTTTGAAGTGGAACATTTCTGTCTTTATTTTGTATTGAACTATCATATTTCATGATGGTTTAAAAATGTTCTAAAGGGCATTTTTTGTAGTAAATTTTAACATTTTTCATGATAAGCAATGATCCTAAATTATCATTTCTTCAAACAATGTCTGGTATTAATTATATCGTAAAATGTCTACATTCCTTATCAATTGCCAGACAGTATAATGCAATTGAAGACTGAGAAATGGAAGTGTTCCAAAGAAGGAACACATTATCTTCTCTGCTCAACCCTCCCCTTGAGATATTTCTCTGCGGGAAGGGAAAACAAAATCGTCGATGCAATTTTTAACCCTTTCCTCACTTGAAGAAGAAGACCCCAGAGGGAGAAAAGTTCTTGAAATGTTTGGCAATGGAAGATCCTTGTCGCAATGTTTTCATACGAAAATAAAGCTGTCTCTCTGGTGTCAAATGAGTTTGGCGAACAGTGCGTGGAATATTCAGCCAAAAGATTGCGGTTTTTTTTCTTTTTTTTTCGTGCATAACTCGTCTGAGTTTTGTGGAAGGTTATTAATAACTTTGTTGAAATTTTACTAAAAGTATGTTAAAAGGAATTCCTGAAACTGAACCAAGATCTGATAGTGTAATGTTCTCTGAAATTAACAACATGTTTAGAAAGATTAATGAAGAAAGTTTGGTGTCTCAGTGTCGACTCACATGGCAGAGATATAGCAGGTTTATTGGGCTGCCTGCATAATTTGTTACCATAATTTTGTACGAACCCCGAGTTGGCCTCTAGTGCGCTTCCACCCCTCTCCCTCAGCCTAACAGAACATTCCAGCTTACAGTTAAACACGCATCCAAGGCAAATGAAAAGCATTTATTACTTGAGATTTGTTACTGTCGTATTTTCCATCTCTCTATTGTTCTGTTTTCTATAAAAGGTACTTTTTGAGTAATTAAATAGAGGATAAAGGAAATGTGGGCCTGGTGGAAGGTTGGTCCTTTAAAAGAAGTATGGATTGGATAGGTTTGTCCATTTAGACAACTATATGTAGGCCAATTTAGAAAACTATGGGTTATTCAATCTAGAAATATGGATTAGTCAATTTATAGAAATACGGTTAAATGGGTTGGCACATTTAGGGAGCCATGGGTTGATATATTTAGAAACTATAAATTGGGTGGGTTGTTCGATATAAGGAACTATAGGTTTAATAGATTGATCCATTTAGGGGAACTATGGATTGGATGGGTACATGTCGGGGAATTCATTTAGGGAATTGTAGGTTGGTCTGTTTAGAGAACTATAGGTTGATTCATCTAGAGAACTATGAATTAGATGCGTCTATCCATTTAGGGAACTATGGGTTGATGCATTTAGGGAACTGTATGTTGGAATGATTTGATACGTTTAGAGAATTACAGGTTGAGCCATTTAGAAGAACTATTGGTTGGTCATTTAGGGAACTAAGGGCTTAATCCATTTAAGAAACTATGGGTTGGAAAGGTTGGTCCATTTAGGAACTATGGATTGAATGGATTGGTCCATTTACGGATCTATGAGTTGAGTAAATTGAGTACATTTTACATTAGTACATGAGTACATTTAGGACACTACGGGATTGAATGGATTTTCTATTTAGGAAGTCGGATGGGTTTGTTTGTCCTTTCAGATAACTATTATTGGTTGGATGAGGTGGTCGAGTTAGGGGGAACCATAGGTTGGATGGGTTTGACCCTTGCATTTGTATTATACGTTGGATGGGTTGATCCATTTAAGAAACCATATCAAAAGTTCTTAATACATCAAACAGCTTGATGAAATGTAAACTGCCGTTCTGTTTCAAACAAAAAAAAAGAACCTAATATTTACGTTGGGATATGACTTCCAAATATTTATTATTCAGGTTCCAAAAATAATAACGCGATCTTTCTCTTTCTTACCGAAAACGGCTTCACCATCAATAGTTCGACATGATGTGGGTGGTCTGCAAAGAAATCTATCAACTGAGAATTCATTACTGTTTTCATTTCTTACTTTTACACTTTTGAATACCGGAGTGGTCACAAATTTCAAACACCTTAGTATATTATAGTTTTCAATTTATTCACTTTCGTATATTAATTTGTTTCAGCATTATGAAAAGATTCTAATAGCCAAACGAATTCGCAATAAATCAGAAAGATATACTATGAATTATTTTTCTAATATTTAAATGTTTATTTATTTATTTGTTAAAGTAGAACCACATTATATTCCATGAATTAATATTTTATCAAAATCTGCAAGTCTGTAATAAAAAAAAAAAAGAAGCAAAATAACAACGTCATATGTTTTCTTAAAGTAAAATTGACACATGATGAAGGCAGCTGTGATTTGTGCATATCTGTGTTAAAGGAAAAAAAATTTAAAAAACCCACACTTCAATATTTTGCTTTGTGTTTCCTAATAGATATTATCTTTATAACACAAAAAAAATAATATCTTTCCATGAGAAAATACCAGCCATTAAGTTATTCAAAAATAATATTTTTCCTTTTACAGTGCAGGTGTGAACACTGTCATAAACCGATAATCCTTATCTTCAACTTCATTATCATAATCAGTCGGCAGTTCTCACACAATTGACAATACAATGAGAAATTATATAAACAATGGGAATGAATGCAATAATCTTTTTTTTAATATGACTCAATTTCGTGTTTAAGATGTTATGAATGGACACCTAAATTTGGTGTCATTGTGTTTTTTACCCTATTGTTTGTTTTTGATATAATCAGAAATAATTGAGTGATAATTTTTTTTTCAAACTTTAAGTGTTTGTATTTATAGAGATAATTATTTAAAAGGAGTAGTGCTATGAATTGCAGTATAATAAAATGAGTTTAGATAGTACTTAAAGTGCAATTTATTTTATAAAAGTTATTTTTATTTAACGTTCTCCAAAAATGCTTTAAAGAAAATCTAAGAATTATTGAATTATTTCCGTAAATTCTTTAGTTACGCTTTTATATATTTATATTAATCATATATATTTTGATTAGCTCAAGAAATAAGAATTAAAATTATAGCTTTAATAATTACACGAAAAAGAGTATTTATTTGAGAATTTAAAAAGAATATTTTTTTAAAAACATGAACAAAAAAATGTAGGATAAAAATTTATAAAAAAATAAATTAAATAATTTTAAACCAATTTAAATATTTTTTGCTTCATTTTAAAATAACTATGTCATTTAAAAATATTAAAAACTGCTCTGTATTTATTTAAAAATTCTAAATACATAAATTAAAATACAAAAAAATTATTATGAATTATTGCATTACACATTTTTTGGTAAATTCTTTAATTACAATTAAATGTTTGTATTAACTCCAGAAATAGAAATTAAAAATTATTTACACAAGGGTAATTTTTTTAACAATTTACAAAAAAATATTTTTTAAAACTACTAAAAAAAAAAGTGGGTATTGAAAACTGTAATAAAATATTTTTTTAATTGATATGACTTTATAATTTCGATAATTTCTTAGTTTATAAATTATATGTACGTTTAAAATAACAGAAAGAACTATATATGTTTATTAAACATTTTGCAAAACATACTTTTTTTTAAATAAAAACTTTAAACAATTACATACAAATAAGTAATACCAAAAATAAAAAATAAATTTTTAACACTCTGTTATGAATAATGCAAGCGATTTTTTTTTTAAAACAATTGTGTTTATAAACGTAAATGTTTAAAAAAACAAATAATAAATAAAATAAAATATTTAAATATTATTTATAAAATAAATATAGCAAAACATAGCTATAATTGTAAAAAACAAGTCAAACGATTGATTGATTCGTGGAATATAATCGTTGAATAATGATTATATTTTACGAATCAATCGTTTGACAATTCGAATCCAATAATTGCAGTTGACCCGTTAAAATCACACTTTTGAAAACAAATCGAACCGTAAACAACGCTCTGTTGACGTCAAAAGAGATAATTTATGTATAGCTGCAAGGCAGCGTTACAGTTTAATTTTGTTCGGCACTGCATTTCAGAAATTTCACTTTTTTCAATTCCTACTATTAGTTCACACTCTCCCTTTATTTATTTTTATATGTTGTTCAAATTTTCAATCGTTCATAAAATGCTTTTTGTTCATCCACTCAAGTTCAAATGCATTTTTTCGAACTTGTAGTGGATGACACTGCATGTTAATACAGTTTTTCAAACATTAATTCATTCATTAAATTTAATTAATTCATTTTAGTTTTTTTAGATTTAAATTGCATGCATCTAACAATAGATGGCGCCAGATGCAAGAGGAAAATTTCAACTTTATTTGTAAAGGACTTTTCTGTAATAGAGTGAAAAAAAGTAGGAAATGACATTAAAAAAATTTTTTTTTATATTACTTGTTCGATAATAACTAATTTTATCGTTTGACCTATCCTTTATATATATATATATATATACATATTAATCATTTTTTTTTTTTTTCAAAGAAGAAATAAACGAATATACAGTTACTATTATACAATTTTCACGGAAGTCTTTTAATATTTTGCTTATTTTTAATGTTGGCACTTTAACTTGAAGTCATTCGTATCTAAAATGACAGATAAGTAGTAGATTTAGCGTTTCCCAGTCTGCCCCATCATTCACAGTGTGCACGGTAATCTGGAACGAAATGAAGTTCGATGGGTGGCATCAAAGGGATTCGTACCCTCCTTTCCGTACTCCTCAAGTCCAATGAATAAACATTCTGACGTACAGATTTTTCGTATCCATCAGGCAATTTCATGCCCTCTTAATTCGGAAACTAAATCAGGCCCCTCTGGCCTTTAAAAAAATGACATTTATGTGTAGATTTTATTTTTTTTTTCCAGTGTAGGGAATTTTGTTCATTTACCACTACAACTGCAGATATGTAGCGCATTCAGCGATACCCGGGGTGTTGCAGTACTATACAACTTCATTCAACATTAGAAATTTGTTTGTTCCTTTTTTTTTTAGGGTTAGTGAATCAGATTAGTTGCAATGTTACAGTAATTACAAACCAAATGGTATTTGTAGAATAAAATATGATAATTGTTGATGTATATATATATATATATATATAACGAAATAGTATTTATTTTTTATTTCAACAATTAAAATATCACTGTTTGTTTACTTATTCCTAATAAATTAAATTAAAGTTCAATATTTTTATTTTAACAATTATAATATTACTGTTTGTTTACTTATTCCTAATAAAGTAAATTTAAGTTCAGTATTTTTATTTTACAATAAAAATACTGTTAGTTTACTTATTTCTAATAAATTAAATTAAAGTTCAATATTTTTATTTTAACACTTAACACATTACTGTTTTTTGTTTTTACTTATTCCTGATAAATTAAATTAAAGTTCAATATTTTTTATTTTAACACTTAAAATATTACTATTTGTTTATTTATTCTAATAAATTAAATTGAAGTTCAATATTTTTATTTTAACAATTACAATATTACTGTTTGTTTACTTATTCCTAATAAAGTAAATTACAGTTCAATATTTTTATTTTAACAATTAAAATATTACTGTTTGTTTACTTATTCCTAATAAATTAAATTACTGTTCAATATTTTTTATTTTAACACTTAAAATATTACTGTTTTTTGTTTTTTACTTATTCCTAATAAATTAAAATAAAGTTCAATATTTTTATTTTAACACTTAAATTATTACTGTTTGTTTACTTATTCCTAATAAATTGAATTGAATTTCAATATTATTATTTTAACAATTAAAATATTGCTGTTTTTTGTTTTTTACTTATTCCTAATAAATTGAATTAAAGTTTAATATTTTTATTTTAACAATTATTACTGTTTTTTGTTTTTATTTATTCCTGATATATTAAATTAAAGTTCAATATTTTCATTTACAATGAAAAACAAACTTCTTGTAACAAACATTTCATTTAATTATATTTTGAAAATATGAATTTAGCTTTTAGAGAAATCAAGTGCATTAATTAAATTATGTGATCTAAATCTTCTATAGATTCTAAAGTATTATATTTTTGTACCTTACTCTCTAGTGCACATATAGATATTATATAAGGGTAAATAATTTTACCTGAAATTTTTTATGAATAATAATAAAAAAATTTTTATAGAAATAGTATTTATTTTTTATTTTACCAATTAAAATACTGTTAGTTTACTTATTGCTAATAAATTAAATTAAAGCTCAATATGTTTATTTTAACACTAAAACATTACTGGTTTTTGTTTGTTTGTTTGTTTACTTATTCCTAATAAATTAAATTGAAGCTCAATATTTTTATCTTACAACTACAAAATTCTTAAAAATCATTTTTATCTCATTATGTTTATAAATTTTATTTCTTCTGTTATTTTTATTATTATTTATGCTTAATTAAATTCCTCGAAACTCCCTAAAAATATACAGATTAGTCTTCTTTCAACCCTTTGCTATTCCACATCTGAAAATAACATCGTCTGCCAAAAAAACTTTCAACAGCATCAAGCCCTACAAAGCTGCAAACGATTACAAAAAGAACGCTCGTAATTTACGAGATTCGCCCAACTAGAGATGCGCAGAGTGTAGCGCCCTCTCTAGAGGACAGAGGAAGGTTGAAAGGATGTAAACATCATATTTTAGGTCGACCTTGAACTGAAAGGCACGTGGAGTATCTTTCCGCCCTACCCCCTCGCATCTCCATCTTACGCCCTACTGCACATTTTGGATGCTGTAACTCGGGAGTGTGGGGGAGGGGTGTTGGAGTTGCCCATGGCAACCTATATTTTAGTGATATTTTAAGTATCTGTTTGTGAATGAATAGGGCTTTCTATTAAGGGCAGGGCTATTGAACCAATGTAATTTACTTTGGAGCGTCTCATTTTCACTGGAGGGGGTGAGTATACATTGCTGCTCCCAAAATTGTTATTTGGTGTTTTAATTATTTGAGAGGAAAAAAGCATTTTTTGTTTTATTTGGCGATACAAATGTAAACACTTTATGAATATTGTTTTTTGTTTTCTAATATTTAAGATTAATCTTAATTATTAAATTATTGTTTGATTTAAACCATCGACTTCATTATAATAAATTCATCAATATTATAATAAATACTTTATAATAATAAATTTACTATAAAGACTTATAATTATAATAAAGACATTATAATAAATGCTTTATAAATCAGCTTCATTACAATAAATTTATCAATATTACAATAAAGACATTATAATAAATACTTTATAAATTGACTATTATAATAAATTTAACGAGTATTAATAATAAATTTTTATTGTATATACTTACTGTAATAATTATTTTATATTATTATATATAAAAAATTTAAATTCTATCGAATTTGTTAATTTTTAAAGATTAAAAAGCTTTGATTTATGGTTTAGGCGATTTTGGTTAGCTGAATTCTAGTTTTATTCTAGAATCAGTATTTATTTGAAATTAAAAAAATAATGGAAAAGCTTGATTATCAAATAATGTCAATAAATATTTTCATTATATTCAATATTTTCATTCAATGAAATATGTCAATAAATATTTCATTATTTTATTACAAATTATTTAATTTAATTTAAAATTAAATATCTATGGAACATAATAATAAATGCATTTTTAATGATAAACATTCCTAATAGAAATCGGTCATTCCTGCATACAGGAAAATAAAGGAAAATTCTACATAGGGTCTTCCCTACATAGGGAAAAATAAATGAATTTTTGAAAAAATGAATGTTATGAAATGATGCTGCTACACATAAATATCTCTTTTCATACATATAATGAAGCAATCAATTATAGACAGTACTTTCATAAATTATATAATTTTGTTTATTTAAAAAGAAAAATTAAAAAATCAGAAAAAAAATATTTACTTAAATCAGTATATAAAAAAAATTTATAATTACACCATTACTAAAAAAATCGATAAAATCCCTTTTGTTGCTGAACAAAGGGAATAATACATCAAAAACATTAAAAGAGATTATTTGTCATAGTAATAACAAATGAATCCTAGGAAATGGAAAACAAACATTCCAATCTAACTAATGGAAAGTCAACAAATTATACCATCAAAACAATCGAAAACAGAACAAATAAATATAGCTCAAATAGAAGAAAGAAACTGAAAAAATTAATAAATAAATAAAAAAAAGAAAAACTCCATAAAAGAGATAAAACAAAATATTTTTATGTTTTTGGAATAAAAATATTGATAATAAAATGACATTTCCGTTTTAGTGTGGGCGTGTTTTATTTGGAAGAACAGAAAATAAATTCTGAAAACGTCAAATTAAAAACAAACAGGCAGATATGTCAAAATGGAAAAGAAAATAATTTGCATTTCATGTACGTGATGAGCATAATTAAATAATGCATTAAAAATTGATGAAATCAGTTTAACAATAGTGAGAATTATGCATAAAAAAGACTTTAAAAAAAAAATTATTGTTTATCTGTTACTTATGATTAAAACATAAGTTAAAAATTCTTCTTATTTTTTTCAGTTTAGAATTTTTGATGCCTTTTGTTTTTAATCCTTATGAAACTTATTTTATTTTTTAGAGTAAATTAAACAATTCATCTTAAATTAATAACTTAATAATCTGAAAGCATTATATTTATCTATATTAAAAATCATTTTAGCAAATAAAATGAGGAATTTTAAAATTAATGTTTATTAAAAAGTTAACTATCAGAATTAAATTAATTAATTCAATTATTAAAGAAAAAAGTATAGAATAATTATTTTAATTGTTGAAGAGAAGAAAAAAAAAGTATGATTTCATTATTTTAGTAACTTTTTTTCCCCCTGTTTTCAGTTGTTGTTTTTTTAATGATATGTGTGCATCTAATTAAGTTTTTTTAGATTTATAAAGATTTCGTGCATGAATTTAAAACATTTTATGAATTAACACATTTTTTTGGTATTCATATATCATATAAACTCAATTAAAATTCTGAAAAGAAATGTTTGTAAATTCATCTTCAAATCTCAAAATAAAGACATTTACAACTTAAACGTTATTATACTATAAATGATGATAAAAAATAAAATATGGAGCACTATTTGATATATTTAATTAAAAAGTTAACGTTAAAAATTTTATAAATTATTTTTTTAAAAAAAATTGCGGAAAAGAATGCACTTTTTTTTACTCAAAACCGTAATTGTACGAAAATAGTGTTTTTGATTTGAATTAGTTGAATATAAACAAAAAATAAATAAAAGAATAAAAGAAATTCTTAAGGGTTAGTTCTAAATAGTTCTAAAACAACCGAGTTGCATATTTTATTACCTATTCGTATCTTATAAAAACGTTCGTATCTAATGAGATTTACAAGTCGAATTAACAGCTGTATATATGTGATATCACGATAAAAAAAGGCAATGAATTATAAGATGGAAAGTTTTATTGCTTTATTCTAATAATCCATTTATTCAGTAATTATGTACAAAATTCTTAAAAATAATGGTTATTCGTTTTACACGTTTGGGTGTGGCAGGAAATAAAGTACAATAATAAAAAAAAAAGCCTCCGTGTCATGGGGGCCCACCTTAAAATTTTCTTTGCACGCATCCTGAGATAATGAAAGAATCGTAAAAATGGGATAGTCCATTTCAAACTAAGGGTGAGTATGTTATTCCAAACTCGATCCACTTCTTTGTTTAGATACTTTAGGCCCGCCCTTAAGAACGAAATAGAAAGCTTGAGATCATCAACCTAAAGCAACCACAATGTGTTCGATAAAAAAGAATATTTTTCGTTCTAAACATCATCCACATAACTACTTCGGTACCCTAACAATTTTGCTATCAGACCCAAACAATGGCATAAACATAGCTCGGTATATAATGGCTATGATTTCTTTTCTTTTTCAAGAATGGACTGGGTTCGCGTATTAAAAAGACAATGAATCAATTTGGATAGAGAGCTATTTTCATTCTAAAATCGTTTGCGTTATAACGAAATCTTTTGGTGCAAGATGGGGTTCTTTTTTTTTTTTTTTTTCTTTTGTTGATGATCAGAGCAATTTCTGTTTTGAAAAAGATCTCCATTGTTGTGTTTCGGTATTAAAGCTCCGTCTAATGGCGAACACAATCGCCATCAAGTCTATCCATACCCATTTATTCTTGAAGTATGTTCTTTAAATAAGCTCACAATAAGCTTTCAGCGTTCAACTTTATTCTAAGAACCTGAAGTACCAGAGGATTTGAAGCAGGGAGATTTTAATCTTGTTTTTCGGAACGCCAGAGCGTCACTAAGATGTATCTACCTGTGCTTTGCAATGGAAGTTGTGGGCAAAGGTCCAAGAAAAGGAAAAGTTGGTCTCTAAGGGTATATAGAGATTGAGATTGATTTTTTTTTTTTACGTCACGAATGGGTTTCAGTAAAAAGGAATTGATGTTCCTGCTCATGCACAAATAAGGCATTCGCTGTTCTTATTGAAGTATTTTGCATTCGTTTTCGTTTATTTAATACTTTTTTTTTTTTTTTTTTTGGAATGGTAATAATTATTCAGAATCATATATTGATTTGGATTCGGTATGCTTTATCAGAATGGTTTATTTATTTATTTACAAAAGTGCCTTTAAAATGTTTTTTCTGTTTTTTTTTTTTTTTTTTTTTTTTACAAAATGTTCTACTTTTTTTTTTCTGTTTTATAAAACAACGCCTCACAAAAGTTTTTGCACTATGTGATTCTCATTATAATTTCAAGCAAAATAATTAAAAAAGTAAGAATAATTAAAATTATTCTTATTATATTCAAAAACATTTCAGCATGAAAAAATAATCCAGTTATTCCACTTAATACAGTATAATCATAATTTTATCAGATATAAATATTGGCTGCTTGATGGCCAATTGACTAACGTTCTGGCATTTAATATCACAGGCTTCAGGTTGGAATCGTGGCGGTGGCATGATGTTTGTGAGTGTACTCGGAATCCACGTTAAACTGTAAGTCCCGGTCTAATTAATTTAAAATATGCACAAAATGACCTTAGAACGACAAACCAAATAAAATCAGATAAAAATATTTTACAAATTTTGGAAAATAAATCGCACATCAATCCATAAACCCTCTTTTAAACTCAGTAAATCTCACAAAAGTTTTTGAATACGATATGCTAGTAGACATGCATTGTATGTGTTCTGCTTCTCAATTTTCGAAATATTTTTTCAAACGTAATCTGCCATATTGAATAAAATCGTCTGATTAGAATATTGAATTCTTTATATCTACTATTTACTTATTAGGGTGCGCAGAAGATCTACCACCTGCACCTGGTAACACTTTTTTTAGTGGCTAAAAATCTGCAACTTGGCATTATCGTTAGATGAATGAACTCTGTTTCAGCATGTTTTGTTGCTGTTGTATGTTTTTTTTTTTTTTTCGTCGTTCTTTTTTGCTGTAACTGTACATAATCTGCCATTGGAAATAAAAAAAAAAAAAAACTATTTACTTATTATATTCCAATAAATATAAAATGATTTTTATTTCATTTAAACTTGTCTAAATTGTTACAAAATTGTATAAAAGTATCTGAATAATTTGTAATAAAATGTATGATATTGATATCACCAAAAAGTTGACGACATGAAACAAAATTATATAGGTAGACCAAATTTGATAGTTGAGTCAACAAAAAAAATTCTTTGGTGTCATTGTTAAGAAACGTAGACATTAAAAAAAAAAAGTGTTAGCCGCTTTTTATTTTATTTTTTTGATACGGTTACTGAACATATTTTTTATATTTGGCAGCGTACATAAAAGTCCTTGATGATATAAGGATCTGTGTATGTCACACTTTTTGTTTACGTATTTTATTTAATATTTTAGTAATGTTTTTAATTTAGTGTAATGCTTTATTTATTAAAAAAAAAATTTAATTCAATCACTTTTGATGAATACATTGTACGTAAATTCGTTTCGTTGATCTAAAAATAGAAGCATATAAATGAAGAATTTTATTCGTATTGCTAAGAGAGGTGCTCACATTACTGCCTTGAATTCAAACCCAGAATTCCAGGTAATCTTGCCTAACAGCATATTCTGCACTGACCCTTGCTTTATATATGCATTACGAAATCAAAAACAATTTGCGAAAGCTATGATGATTTCACAATAACTATGATGAAATCGGTTAGCGTTTCGCCATAATATTCTACGAATTGATGTTTTACAGAAAACATAATGCATAATGACACTTAACAGAAGTTAAATCCAAAAAAAATTTTATTTTGTTTTTATAAAAGATAATTTAAGTAAAGGTAAAGTAAAACTAATATTTTAATGAAATGTAAAGCATACACAGTATAGATTTAATTAAGTAATATTTATCAAATATAATATGCTAAATTAAATGATTTTGATATGACATGATATGATAAACTAAAATTAACTGATAATTGATAGAAATAACATTAAAAGTGAGCATTTCTCAACAACAGGCATTTGAATTCGAAATAGGCCCAAACTAATTGTGTTGAATAAGACCTTGCTAATATGAAAGTGAAAATAAATAATTTAAACAATTGTAAGAATTATAGAACAAGGTTAATAATTAGAACATGAACAGATAATTGTGGAGGTATTCTGAAAGTAAAAAAATTAGGAAAAATTGATAGACATTTCAGAAAGACTTTTTTTTTTTTTTCCCCAAAAAAGGATACAATTCACCATGGACTATTGAGGCATTGAAAATCAAAATAAGTATATGCACTGTACGTATAAAATTGCAGCTTAAAATGTAAGCATAAAAATTAAGCCATGCTTGAAATTTTAAGCCTAAAATAAATATTTTCAATATAGTGATTTTTAATGCGGTAAATCAATTAGAGATATAATTAGGCTTAGAAGTTTTGCTTTGTTTACATAAAACTTTTAATAATTTTAGATTCTATACCAGGGGTGGCCAACTCGCGCCCTCGAAGATTTTTAGCCTATGAGATTTATCACACTTTTTCAAAATATATTTATTTTATAATGGCGAAAAGAGTGAAAACCAATGTCTTAAAATATATATTATTTGTGCATCCATGTTTTCAAAAATTAACTGTCGAAATTATGAGAAAAAATAACATTTATTTTTAAATAATATTCTTGCGACTATAGGACAAATATTGCCTGTTTTATTTATGAGTTTATAGTTATGAGTTCGCAGAATAATTAAATTATATTCTGCGACGCAATGACCATCCACTCATAGTTGATTGTTGATAGCAGAGCAAACCAGACTCTCAGTTTCAAATGAAAGATTAGCAAATACCCAATTTGCAAAATCTAAAGTGAAAAAGTAGAGAAACAAATATCGCACTAGTAAAATAAATATTTTTTAATACTTTAATTTTTTTTTATTTCATTTATGTTTATATATTTTTTCATATGTCATTTTTAATGTTATATATTTCTTTACAATGTGCATTTAGTGTCATTACTGTTATATATTTCTTTACAATGTGCATTTAGTGTCATTACTGTTATATTATCTATGTTTCCATGTAAGATTAATAGCAAATACAAACTAAAAGCTCATTATGTTTCAATTTTTCACTCCAAAAAATGTCTATAGTGGGTCTCAATCTAATAGGGGGCTATATAATTGTATATGCGACCCGCGGAATTATGATGCGTTTCCAAAGTGGCCCGCAAGATCATTTGGGTTGACCACCCCCGTTCTATACCCTATTTCTTTTTAATATTTTATTTCTGAATCAGTAATTTTTTGAAATAACTTTTAAGTTTCCATACTTTCTGTTTTGATTCCTTAAATGTTACTGACATACTTTAGTGCAAAACTTCTATTAAAAAAAAAAAAATATATATATATATATATATATCAAGTTTGATATCTAATAAGTGCGTATTTGAAAAGCTGAAGTATGTGTACACATACAAAAGAACAAAAACAAATATAAGACTTATATTCGAATTTTTACGAGCCATTTCCGACGAACTGTGCGCAGTAGAATCAACTTCAACTGTTCTAAATCAATTCCTCTTACGTCAGCTGACGTCATTTCCTGCGTTCTAAACAAAGAACAGAAAGTTAATATGTTACAAACGATTTTTTTTTCTTCTTCTACTATTTGTACTTTGCAATGGGCTTGACTACACAGGAGTATTTGTTCGCAAATGAATTCTTTTTTTCATATGGCGTCAGAATGAATAATTAATAAGTACATTCATTGAGTGCCTTGTTTGGAGATGAATTGCTGTATAATTATTTCGCCGACAAAGGAATTTGTAGACGAAATAAAAATATTCAGTACAATAATTGTATGCGTCGTAGAACAATCACTCCCATATTTGGCTGGGTATAAGTAGCAATTAAGTTTTCTTTTTTTAAATCATTTTAGAAATGACATCAAAAGTCTGAACAGTAGCGTCTAGTAACAGTAGTCTAGAACAGTCTTGAGTCTAGAACAGTAAGACATTAAATGAGTATTCCATGAAAAATATTGATTTTTGCTTGTTTGACAGTTTTAAAAATAACTTATATGATTATAGCATTACTTGGAACAGTTTTATTTGTATATAGTATATTTATCATACAAACGATGGAAAAATAATAAAAAGTTATACTTGTCTATCGTTTCCCTACTTTTTATGGTGATTTAATATTAGATATTGTAAATGTCGACAAATTCATTTGATTTAAACAACGATGATTTTCTAATATGAGGAATTTTAGTAATAAAATGTATGAGCAATTTTATTTTTGTCAAAGATTCGATGTTTCTGATTCTAAAAGCACAATAAATAAAAAAAAAAAATCTGGGAGTTATTGTTTTAATATAATAGACGTTTCAAATGTTTCATCTCAATTTTTTTTTTTTTAATTTTTTATATTAGTTTATGTTGGAATTAAACAAACAACAGAATATTTTGTTATGCAATACAGTAAATTTATTTTATATATTTGCTGTTTACTAAGTTACTGCAAAACATAATTTATTTTATTTTATATTTACATATATTTAAATTATTAAAGATATGATGATCATCATCATAACTGGCTCGATAGCCCGTTGTGGACCTTGGATCCAGCCAGGAAGAAGAAAAGATCCAGCCAGGCTGTTCTCCTCTTGACCGTGGACCTCCAGTTTTTGATCTTAATGACATTCAAATCAGAGTCTAAACAGTTGACCCATCTCTTTTCGGTCTTCTCCTTGGCTGTTGTATTAAAGATATGATAAGTTATTAAAATAGTTATTTAACACAGAAAATTATATATCTAAAAGTGTTTATTACGAAATAAAATTAATATAATGAAATCATTTTTAGTTTTATTCTAGCCTTGATACCAATGAAATTCGATTGCGATAGCTATTATAATTTTTCTTTTTTAAGATTTAAAAATGTAAATCACATTTGTAAAATTGAAGTTCATATACAAATATAAAATGTTATTCTTACAGAATGCCGGTCACTTTGAACTTAATCATTCGTCTCAAATAGAAGAATCAGCGTTACCCAGGATGCTTACACACTTTTCGGTTATTAAAAAAATTAAATATTAAATGCAGTAATGTTTAAAAAAAAACATTCCACGTATCATTTTAAGGTTAATCTTTTGTACTAATTAGCTAAATTAGCACGTTAGAGTTTTTAAAAATTAGGCATTCAACTAATAATTTTGGTTAGACAACTATCTATTTTTTATTAATACAAATATTACTTTTCGTTATCGATAAATAGTTGCTTTTACTAGATATTAAATTGCGCATGCTCTGATTAAACGAAAATTCAAAATGGAACATTAAAATGCATAAAAATATGTTCTAATTTAAAATGATCACTTTCCGTGTTAAAAAGTTATATTATCTATCAAATAATCATTCTATCAATAAAATAATTACTGTAAATATTTACTAATAGAGGAAATAAAATTCATTCATTTTAAAACAATATCATTCACTGCCATTATTTAATTTAAAATAATCTGTTAGAAAAATCTTAAAAGGCTAACTCTTCTCGCTTCCTTATTTAACGGAAATTAGGCTTAACTTCGTTCTAAAAGGAAAATGACACGACTGGGTGTTCTTTAATGTTAGACAAAGAGATGTGTTTCTTTTCTCACAAAGCGAACACAGGAAACGATTTGGTGGGGGAAGTAGTGCATCTTTGTAGATTAAGTAATAATAAAAAAAAAATGGGTCTTCGTTATTTGGCTTCCTTATGTGATACGTATCTGGGTATGGTTACTTAGCTTGCTTAAGAGTAACTTTGTGAGATAGGATTTCAGTTTTGAATCAACAGATCTAAATTAAAGACTTGGTTCACTAAATTTTTTTTCCTCCATTATTTGCTTGTGTATCCATTTAAACGTTCTTTAGCATACAATGTTTTATATACATATATAGAAAGATACGTTTATGTTATCGCTATTCTTCAGATATTTCATTTTTTTTTTCTAATCATATTCTTATATCATATAATGGTGTCCAAGTTTTGCATCGAAGTTGGCAAAACACACTTTGCTCATAAATTCTGTTAAGTTCCTTAAATGCATCTTAGTAACAAATTCGCCAAAAACATAGCAAAATTTATCAACACTGTTAACACAATCAGAACTGACCATTTTACTGAGCACAAAGTAAACAAGAAAAAAAAAAAAAAAAAAAAAACACGATCAATAAAGTACAGTATTAGTAAATAAAAAGTAACAATTCTTAGAATTATTCTTAATATATAAACATATTCTACTTCATATTTTGAACCATCTCTTTACAGATACATAAATTTTGAATATATTTATCACTAAATATTTGTGTGAATTTCTACTATCATAGTGCTGAAATAGCTTATGGTTCTTTACATAACTAAAGCCAACCTTAAGAACAATTTATTCAAGATAATTTTAGAATAAATCTGCTAATGACAAAAATTTGTTTATGAAAAGCAAAGACTTGTAAAATATTACCCATTGAAATGTAGACATAACTTTTAAATTATGAGAATCATAAAAAAAATATATTAGAATGTATATTTGGCTTTTTTTTTTTGGTACCTCAGTTGCAATATTTTCAAATTTAGAAATGAAAGTATGTTGAGATGAAAATTCGGTGCCATTTAACTATATGCTTTTTAAAATGGGAAAAATTTAGATTAAGATATACTGAATATTTAAAATATTGCTTTTTGATTAAGTTTTAGGATGATGAAAATAATTATTTTTTTTCCTGTTTAAAAAAATTCACATAAATTCTCATTAAATTAAACAGAAAACAGTTTTAATTTTCATCATAAAATATTGAATAAAATTAAATATGTTATATCTCTAGCTAATTTTATTTAAAATTGAATTTATTGATGGAGGAATCAGTTTTTAATGAACAGCGAATTCTTAAAAATCCACAAAATTCCAAAATGTTTTTATAAATTGGAAAACTTTTCTCTTACTGCTTGAAAATTAATAAAATTTAGATCAGGAAACGTTGTGTTTATTATCATTCACTTTGGTGTGAAATTAGACTAATGCAATTTTGCTTTATCTTTAATGGAAATCATAAAAATTAATGAAAATCAATCAAATATGCAATTATATATTCAAAACAAAATTTCCAAGTAGAATAACAACAACCTTATTCAACCATTACGTAAACCATTTAATGCCAGCAGCTGGTATAATAATTTGTAACGAATTTCATTTAATTAGTTCAAATAATATTCGAAAGCGCTCATAACCATAACGACTAAACAACGTGCAATTTATGTGACAATCAAACGAATTCAGTGAACTGATTCCACAGGACAATGCCTCCATTTTTCTTATCAAACGTCAACTTATCACCATTTTTTATGATTATTTTAAATTCATAATCACATACGCGAGAAACAACAACTGATTAGTATTCAGGTTCGAAAAATATGTCAGAAACAAGAATGAGAAAAACATTCCACAAGGCAGATGGTTTTGTCAGAGGATAAACTTCAACAATATCCTAGGCTGATAATAATTAACTTATCTCTTAACAAATGACAATGACAGCAATAGCGTGACCGATTACTGCTGATGAAGATGCCTTGATAGGTTGCACGTAAAGATCGCCATTTCTCTTTTTTTTTTTTTTATCTTCCTACTGCGCATGTGTCGTTGACACTGGTTTTTGTTGTCATGGAAGATATCCAGTTTCCGGAAAAGGTCAGCTGCCAGCTGACTTTTTTTTTTTTTAATCCTTTTAGGAAATGGAGAAGATTTCTGTGGGTAATGAATACTTAAATGCGAAAGAAATTGGTATTTGGAGGGTTATTAATTATGCAAAAAAAAAAAAAAAAAAGAAAAGAGAGTTCAGGTTTCGTGCTTCAACAAAGTTAGTTTTGTGCGATGAGGTTAAAATAATAAAGGAAGACTGTTCAGTGAATTTGGGTTTGACTGATCTTTATCTTTTTTGACAGAAAGTTTTATTATTTGCAAAAGAATGTCTTAAAATCGAGACAAAAGAAATATTCATTGATCGAAAAAAAAAAAAAAAGAAAATTTTCTTTCAAGTTTTAAGTTAATAATTGCGTTTCACACACGCAAAGGAATTACTCTTGAATAAAGAATGTTCTTTTTTTTTTGGGTGGTGGAAGAATATGAATGAATCATTCATATTTGCTGTTCATTAATTCAAAAGAGCTTTGAAAAAAGTGTGACATAATAAGAGAAGATTATTTGCAGAAATGACTAAGACTCAGATTTCTTTAGCATGTAGTAGTTATTTTTCAAAAGACTTTTGTTTGATATTTGTTTACCACAATTAATTTCCTGAAACAATACTTATTTTTAAATTTATTTTGTAATTTCCGAGATTTAATTTCTGTTATTGTACAATGTAGCAGTTCAAATAATAAAAGAAGTAAATTAAAGTACCAGATATTTTAATAATTTCAAAAAAAAAAATCACTTCTTAAATATTTTAGAGATCTATTTAAAACTCTATTATTCCGTTAATATTTCTATAATTATTTTTGAATCTTTTATAAAAAGCAGAATTTGTAAGTACGAATTTTTTATAATAGTAAAAGTCTCTTTTGTTATAAGAAATATCTATTTTTTTAATTATTTAAAAATATCAACAATAATTTTTTTTAAAGTTTTCACCCCTTAAAAATCCATTAAAGTTTAGTAAAAATTGTAATCAAAAAAAGCTTTTATAAAATATCCATTTGTTGTTTTTAACATATTCGGTATAACTGTTTAACTTATAACATCACATTTTTCACATTTTTTTTTTAAATAATAAAACAAAATGTTCCAATATTTACCTATGCAACCAAAATAAAAAGTATTAATTTGTGATTTGTTTTATGTTTGTTGGCGAACAGTATAAAAATTGAAATTCAAGAAATAAACTCATTCATGTGCAAATTTTATTAGTATATAGATGTACTTTTTTACTATCGTTAATCATAAAATTACATTTAAAATATTTTCTAATGCATATAATCAATGTACTTTATTTAATGGTTTTCAGAAGTTTTTAAATTAAAATTTATTTATTAATATTGTGTCTACAAATTAGAAAAAAAAATTTTAAAACCTTTAATTTTATAATTTTTATTTCTTTAACATCTCGTTTTAAAGATCTTATTATTAATATAAGAAAGATATGTGATGGCATTTGAAAAGAGACTTTTAATTAACTTTAAAGTTAAATAAAAATTATTATATAAAATTATTAGCATTATTATTAAGTATACTTTTAAAAGATGAAAAAAAGAAAATGCCATTTATTTATAATAAAATATTTTTAAATTATGTTTCGATAAATATAACTTGCTTCAATTATATTAAAAGCAATTAATTGTCATAAAAAATAATGTAATCACTTAGAATTGATTCTAGACCATTGCTAACAATAATGTGGTTTGGTTATATGCATTAAAAATTCAACATTTTTTTCTTCTCTGATATTAAATATGCTGACCGTCTGATATTAACATTAAATTGTCCACCTATATTTAGAAACCCAACTGATTTGCTTATCATTTATTGTGCCCATTTTGCCTTAATTCGGTCGACGTATCCGTAAACTTTGATGTAGTAAACAGGAAAGTAATTTCGAATAACTTCATATGAATATATTCTAACAAATGTTTATGTGGCTTCTCTTAATGCATCGAAAACTTGAATAACACGTATTCAATAACTCATTTTAAATTCCCAAAATGTCAGAGTGGCTGATTCCGCAAACGATTTTAGAACTTCCAATTTCGAATAACTTATAAGAACGTTCTGAAAGATTATTCCATTTTCATTTTTAAATTTGCTGTTGCCAACGAAACGATCATTAAAGCAAACGATTTTATTTATTTATTTAAATTCGTTTTTTTCTGAAAACTTGTTCTAGTTGGTTATTGTGCGTTGACCGCTGCTGGTTAAGAACGCTGGCCCGAAAATTTTTCATGAAAAAGGACCTCGGTTAGTGAACTGATGGCCGCAGAAGCCAGGAGAGTCAGGTCGACGTTTCATCGGACAACTGAGAGCTGTAGTGCGTTGGCCCTTGGTGTAGTAATTCAACTACTCGTTTTCGCGTTCCGAGTTCTCGCTCAATTTGCTGGAGTGACCTGCATAGATCCATTTATCCAGCTGCCCTTTTATATCTTTTTTTTTTTTTTTTTTTTTTTTCTTCTTCTTTCTTTGTGCCTGTCCACTGATTCTTCCTGGAAGGTTTCGTTTTCGGATTATTTGAGTGAATGCACGGAAAAATGAGCAGGAAGTATACGATGTGTCACAGTCATTAAAATAATATGTTTTTTTAAAAAATGCTTTCTTTTGAAATTGTAACACTGGTGCATACGAGTGGATGTGTTTGTATGCGATAAACAAAAGTCAATAACTTCTGGGTTACGTCTATTGCTTGAATAAAAATTTGCTTGGTGGTTACAGTTAATAAAGATATTATGAATATAATGAGTATATTCTAATCCTAGCATATTCTAAATATCCAATAATTGCTCCTTTAGAACAATTACTTACAGCATCAAAATAAATTTAATATTCAAATCACTGTAGTATTTTACATTGCTATAAAGTAGTGAACAATTAATTAAATGTTATTTATTAATTTCAGAGAAATTTTATAAATACATTTTGCTGAATATAAACTTAATGATGTAAAAATTTAATGAATAATTAAAATTTGTTTATCCAAATAAAATGCATTGACACCAATTCTTTTAGAAATAGTTTTTTTTTATGAAAAGTTTACAATTGTTGAAAATATATTATACGACATGTTAAAGAAAAATATTAAATTATTGAAATAATTGTACTTGATGATGAAAAAATAAATATAATTTTATTTAAAATGTATAATTAAAATTTGTAATAAAAATGTTATTTTGATTCAGTATATAATGTAATAGCAATCAATACACATATTGTTATTATGTTACGCCTATTTTCTATAGATTATAAGTCATTCCATAGAAAGTACATTGTGAAAATTTTATATATTTATTATTATTTTTTTATTTATTAAAACAATGTATATTTTTCATTTTATTTGAAAAAATGATTAAAAAAAAATCAAGCTTTTTTTAAAATGAAATATGAATGAAACAGAAATAATTGTATTTGTAATATTAGACCAACAAATATAATGAATATCAGAAATATTAACAGATAAAATATTTGTGTTTTTATTTTTTTTAAATTGTATTATATTTGATAATAAAATATTGCGTGGTTTCATAATGTCTTTTAATTTATAATACATTCCTGTATAATTTATATTAATTCTATAAAACAATTTATATCTTCTTATAGAGAATTATTTGTTCTGAATAACTATTTTTTATAGAATTTAAGCACTTTGAACATTAATCAAATTATATAAATATAAATTACAACGAATAATGATTCGTTTTTGTTAGTTTTTGCTCTAAAATTTAATATTTATGATCACTGAAAATATGACGTGTTAATCATGAAATTAATGTTCTACTACTTATATTAGTTAGAACAATATTGTTATTTAACAACATATCGTTGCTAAGTATAAGTTTTATAAATGATTTATATCAATTCTATGCAACAATCTTCATTTTCTTATTAAGAATAATTTATTCTGGAAAATTATTATATTTATTTATTTTAAAATTTTTTAAGAGTAAGCAAATTGTACAAATATAAATAACAACGAATAAAAAATCCTTTTTTTTGTTAGTTACTTTTCAAAAATTTAATATTTATGATGATTGCAAATATGACACGTGTTAACAGCATATCGTTGCAAATAATAATGACTTTTTAAAATTTTCTTTATTACAAAAATATTTCATTTAAAAAAATTCTTTAATAATAATTTTTTTATAATTTAAAAATATTATTAGCAATAATTTTCTTATAATAAAGCTGATTACGTAAATTTCCTGTCAAATGATGTATTTGATCATATTCTTCAAAGACTTTTTACGATTATTTTCAATTCACGGTGATGAGTAGCCCATATATAATAAAGGCCCAATAAGATGAAATGGCATTATCTGGAACGACCTGTTCGCATTTACTAAACATCTCGAGGAAAAGGCAGAAACAAAAATCTTTAGACAGATTTTTAATCTGTTTAGTCTTCATATAAAAATGTTTAAAATTTGCACTTCTTCTTTCATGAGATGTCTAGCCTTCCTATTCATTGATTCCATAAGTTGTTGGAAGAACACATCCTGCTAATTTACATTGGCCAATTAGTTAAATCATTCAATAGTTGTATCCATACATAAATTAATTTGCTATGGCTATTTAAAAAAATTGACTCATGTAGTTTTTTCAGTCATATTGAAAATTATAAATTACATTCATCTTAGAAAAGAAACAATACCGAAATATTATTTCGATAATTTTGCCAGTTAAAATTGTTTGTTAATTGAATTTAACGAACATACGAATTATCAATACGAAGGCGCATTGCCCACCTTAAAGTAAGTTGACCACTTTATTAAAGGACTACCACTTCTGTGAGTCGATGTTAGTTCCCTGACGGCATCAGAATTGAGAATGAAAATTCCTAAAAAAACATCTGAGGTTAAGGGAATTGAATTCTTCATCTTGAACACAATGGAAAGTCTTTACAGCCTACAAATTTATTGTGTTTATACTAAGTGTAATTTAAAATTCAGCTTTTTGTTAGGTTTCAACCTAATCTCATTTAGTTCAAAAGTCTAAATCTAAATTCCGGCCAGATACTAAAAAAAGCGTTAGCCAATCAGAAGCGTTATTTCCTGCCCACCCAGGCTTCTAATTAACTGCCATACTGAGAGGTGCGATCTTAATACCCGATGAAAATCCAAATTAGCACACCGAACTTTAGACCGTTCCTTGTTTATCGTTATTATTTTTCAATGGTGGTGATTTTGTCCTAATGACATTTACCTCTACAATGTCGGATATTAAGCGTATTCAGCGTCACCATGAACGAGCAATACCAAATTCTACTACGCAATTTTCAAGGTACTAATGCCCTACGGATGCCATCTGGGAATTTTATTCCCTTATCTTAAATCTAATCGAAAGACTTTCTGCTCTACAGATTTATCGTGTTCATCCTCGGCATAGATTTTTATTCAGTCGTTCTTTGTATTGAAAAAAAAGTGCTCTGATTTTGTATAAAATCAGTTAAAATTGTTTTAAGTAGCGTGTTAAAATACCAACAGTTTATGAGATGTCAAGTCATTTCTATGGTATATAATAATCACTTCCTGTTTATTTAGTTATTATTTATTTTTATTTATTATTATTATTATTATTTATTTATTTATTTTTGCTGAATTTCATCATTTGTTTGTACTTAAGAATCTAAATAAACAAGTATTAAACTTAGTAAAAAAAAAAAAAAAAAAACATTCATCTGAATAATAATAAACATTTCTCTTTCTCTATGTAATTAATAATAGACTACGCATTTTTAATTAACTCTCACCTTCCGCGTTTACACAACATTTGTAAATGAATTTTAAGATAATACACTTTTTTTTTAATGTTTATTCTGTGCAAACAACTAGTATTTAATATCTTTCAACTACACAAACAATCCGAACCACATTTAGAAAACATTTAGTTTGGGAATTTCCTGTCATTGTACTAAGCCTTCTGCAAATTTCCCGTGTGAGGTTTTAGTCGCCGGAACCCTTTGCCATTTTTTTTTTTCTTTAATAGAATTCAAGATTCGAAGAGAATTTCATTTTCTAAAGGAGTGTTCGAACTTTCCTTGTAAGGCATTCCCTGAGAAGAATAAACCCAGGGCATAAAATGGAACAGAAAAAAAAAAAAAAAAAAAAAAAAAAACACAGAGGAAAGGAACTAAAATGTATCAAGAGCTCTTCCTTTTCACTTCGCTTCCGCTGCTCTTCATTTCCGCTTCCTGCAGATGATAGCAGTGTGAGAATGAGACGCAGACGATTTTTTGGAAAATTAAGAGATCGGAAAGCAACTTCCAATTCTGTGTAAAAAAAAAGGATGAGCTAATTTTGATGAAACTGTTGTTTTTTTTTTTTATTTCCACCTTTCAATGCAATTCGATTTTTCAAAGAAGCTTTCGAATGACGTAATTTGTTCTGCGAAAATAAATGATAGAACAAATACAGCTAAACAAAACATTTTTATTGTGGAATGAAAAATATTATCATAGCAGAATATGATGTAACTTTTATCACATTACAAACTTTACACTCATCTATCTGAATTGACAAATCGCTTTTACGAGTGTGAAAACATACTTTATGTATGAAAAAGAATTTCAAACCTGTAGAATTTTCATTTAATTTGGCATTTTTATGAGCTAAAGCAGGGATGGCCAATTTGCGGCCCACCTTGAATATTTTTCCGGCCAGTGAGATTCATCACACCTTTTTACAAAATATATTTATTTTTTAACGGCCAAAGTACGGAAAACCAATGTATTAAAAAAAAACGTTGATTGTTGATAGCAGAGCAAACTAGACTCTTAGTTGAGCTGTTAGCGTTTTTGATTCAACTTACACCTGCGAATCATTTTATTTTCTGGAAATGTAATTGACCGAACACAAAATTAACTCTCATCTTAAAACATAACGGGCTCAACACCCATTACGATGTGCACATAACTAAATTAAGATCGATTTGCAAAGGCTAAATGGAAGAGTGAAGAAACAAATATCGCACTAGTAAAATAAATATTTTTTAATGATTTCATTATTTTATTTCATTTTTATTTATGTATTTTTTAAATTTCCTTTTTAGTGTTATATATTCTATTACAATGTGCGTTTAGTATCATTATTATTATATTATATATGTTTACATGTAAGAATAATAGAAAACACAAAAATAACAACTCATTATGTTTCAATTTTTCACTCAAAAAAATTTCTTAATCTAATATGGGGATATATAATTGTATATGCGGCCGCGGAGTTAGGATGCATTTCCAAAATAGCCCGCAAGATCATTTGGGTTGGCCACCCCTGAGCTAAAGAATGGAAAAGGTCAGAAATAATTTCAAATATGTGTTGTATAAAAAAATAAATAATTGATATTATGTGATTTTTATAAAATGTAAAAAAAGTAATAAAAATAATCAACAATTATTTAATTAAAAATAATAGTTAATACATTAAACAAACTTTTAGACATTAAATCGTAAATGAATGCTGCTCAAAATAATTTAAACTTCAAAAAAAAAAAAAAATTAAGAAATGTTTGTAAAATATACTAAGGCTCATATAGTCAGTTTTAATTATTATAATAATAAAATTTCATTTAAAATTGAATATTTCAAACACGCGGACATTTATAGAGAAATTCAAACAATTTATAATAAGCCTTATTAAAAAATGACGCCCGATTCGTGGCTAAGTGGCAATGAGCGCTACTGGTTTGTTATTGACACTGTTTCAAAAACTAGGAGACTCGATGATGTTTGAGATGTTCAGCAACTTGCCTCGTGAGTCGAACTACCTGGTGGGAGTTTTTCGGGTTTTCTTCCATACGATATACTCATGCGGTGTAGTTTGCCCATAAAAGTCCTCCTGGAACGTACTGCCCTCCTTCTTCAGCGTCATGGAGCCAAGTCAGACTTCTACCTACGGATGCTCCGTCACAACAGAAGCTGCTCATCTCCTTCCTTCCATGACACCACGTGAGCTGTTGGACTTGGTCTAGATGTCGCTTGCCTACAAGTGGGATAAGAACATTTTTTTTTTTTTTTTTTTTTAATTCTTAAAGCTAAAAAGTCAAATACAGTGATTTCAGCAAACGAAGTACTTGTTGTGAGACTTTTCTAGATGTACCCTTGAAGCAAATAATCCTGGTTGACGTAATAGTATGAAAGTATGTACGATTATTAATAGAGACGTGCGTTACAGTCATAACTATGAAAATCGAATCGACTCGATGGCGATTCTTATGTTTCATTTTTAGTTTGCGAATAAAAATAGAAAACATTGAATAAGATATTTTTGTAATATTTAAGTGTTTATCATTTTAAAACGCCCGACTCTTGGCTCAGTGTTAACGTGCGCCCCATGGTGAGCATTAAGGCTAAGGTTCAATTTGCTGGCGGCTTTGTTGTAGACATTGTTTCAAAAAACAAGGAGACTCGATGGCGTTTATGACGTTCTGCAACTTGTCTCGTAAGTCGGACTACTTGGTGGGGTTTTTTGCGGTTTTCTTCCATACGATACTCACTTGCGGAGTAGTTCCCCCCCTAAAAGTCCTCCCGGAAGGCACTGCCCTCCTTCTTCAGCGACACGGAACCACGTCACAATTGAAGTTGTTCCAACCTTCCATGATACCACACGGATTCATGGACTTGGTCTAGATGGTGCTGTCTACCAAGTGGATAAGAAGGAAATTTGCTTTATAATGCCTTTGTAACATTCGAAATTTATTTGATAATTTTACAGAAAACTTAGCGTTATCGACGAAGATAGCTTTAGACGTTAGGTTCACAAATTGTAAAAGAGAGCAAATAATTAATGGCAAGATAGCTGAAACGACAAGATAAATTAAATGACCAGATAGCTGTGAATATAAGTTAAAATAATCAATAAAAGTAAATCTAACGAATAAATTTTTGTTGGTTTAACTCTTGAATTTGTAATTGACGACTATGGGACTAGGGTGGCTATTGTATCACCTCTGAAGGCTATCACCTTTGAAAATCTTGATCATTTAAATACCTTTTCCACCGGGCCTGAATGGTCGAGTGGCTAGCGCTCTGGCGCTCGGTACCACAGGTTTCGGGTTCGAGTCCCGGCGGTGCCATGGATGTTTGTAGTGGTTCGGAATCCACTTTAAACTGTAGGTCCCGGTCTAACACGATCGTAGAGCATTGTGGAGAGTGACATATTAAAAAAAAATAAAGAAAACTAACTGTTCATATATATATATAGTGATTAGGGGATTATAGTCCTTGTTGCTTCACATCCCCATATACCACTTCATTCATCATCACCTTTTCCACCTTCTTTTCAATGAAAAATGTTTGTATTACTATCCGCAACGACTCAAGAGTTATTTAAGTTAAAAATTGTAGTTTAATTAAAAGTCACCCTGTATAAATATATATACAAAGTAAAAACATGTACTTTGATAATGAAATTTAAGATTTAAATAATAATTCATGAGATTTATATAGTTTGTGTTTTTCCTCTGATAATTTTTTACTGTTACTTATGAATTTTGAAATGATTATTACCTGAGAAAAAAATTAAATAAAGCTACAAAAATTCATTAAAAAAACTTTAAATTGCAAATGAAAGAACCTTTTACATGAGCCTTTGGAAAAACATCTTACTTTTAAATTTCATTTTTATTTTCATACTGTACCTGACTGGCAAATATTTGTGAATTTTAAATAAAAAGCAGGATTTCAAATGACCAATATTATTTTGTTTATTAGTCGTTTAGAAAAAATTTTTTAAGTGTCATTGAAAATATTTATTTAATTTTTTATTTTAAGAAAGTTATGGTATAACGAGGGGCTTGAATGGCCGAGTGGCTTGCTCTCAGCACTACAGGCTTCGGATTCGAATCCCAGCGGTACCATGGCTGTTTGTAGTGGTTCGGAATCCACTTTAAACTGTGGGTCCCGGTCTCATATGACCGTAAAGCGTCACAGAGCGCAATCAGACTTCTCACCAACATCATTCTCAAACTGGAAAGGGGCAACTCAGCTCTAGGCACAGTGATGTGATGCGGTGCAGTAGTAGTAGTAGTAGTATGGTATATATATCCTTTATAAATAATTTTTTTTATTCATTTCTTTAAATGTATCTGGCGCCATCTATTGGTAGATATATGCAACTTAAATCTTAAAAACTAAAATTAATGAATTAAATTAAATTTAATGAATTAATATTTGAAAAAAAAAAAACTGTATTAACATCCAGTGTCCTCCACGACAAGTTTAAAAAAAATGTATTTGAACGTGAGTGGATGAATAAAAAGTATTTTATGAACAGTTGAAAATTTGAACAAAATATATATAGGGTGAGTGTGAGCTAATAGAAGGAATTGAATAATGATGCATTAAAATAGCCTGGCATAGAAATTATTTAATATCAATGAATGCTTTATCATAGATCCCGTAGTAACGAAAAATTTTTATTTTATATACATTTATTGTGTATTTTTGTGGTATATATATCTATAGATTTATACTTCGCTACATATTTTTATTTTATTATTATATGTTATATATAACATAAATAATAATAATAATAATATAAACATATATATTTATTTAAAGTAATTAAAAATTGAAATCGAAACAACTGATAAATTGTACTTAATTAATACTAACGTTATTCGAAATAATAATTAATGTTTAAGAAATTCGAATTATTTTTGGAAAAACAATAATTTTTTGAAAGTCAATTTAATAAAGATTAATCAAGATAAAAAATAGATGAAAAAAGGTTATTTAAATAATAAGCGATTTAAAAATGTTTTATGGTTTTGAATTTGTATTTAAGTGATTTCAAAAAAGTCATTTCGTTATTTAAAAATGTTGATTAAATTAATTTTAGCCGTTTAAATGGGAAATTGAATTAGATGGGAATTAAAATTAATTTAATCAACATTTTTAAATAACGAAATATTTCTTTTTCACTTCAAATTCAAAAAACAACACTTACCATCGCTTGACTCCCAAATAAACCTTTTTTCGTATTTTATCTTGATTAATCTTTATTAAATTGACTTTTCAAAAAAATTGTTTTCAAAAAATGCTGACTTTGTTATTTCCGGAAGTATGATAGTATTGGTAAGTACAATTTATCGGGTGGCGAACACGAGCCACTTTTAAATAAATATATATGTTTATATATTATTATTATTATTATTTACATGTTATATATAACATATAATAATAAAATAAAAATATGTAGCTTGAAAAGTATCTACATGGATTATATGCCACAAGCTACACGAATATAAATATTTACATATAAAAATAAAGGAACAAATTACAGGATATGTTAGAAAGCATGGGTATAGCAGGCACTGGCCTGGCCGTCAATTATTCCCATTCGCTCTGACCAGCTTCCACTCGCCTACATATGCAGAATTCAACTGTTCATAAAATACGTTAAATCACTCATTCTTTTAAACTTTCATATGGAGGGCACTGTGTTCCAATACTATTTTTTCAAATATTAATTCATTAAATTTAATTTGAACTGATAATTTTGGTTTTATATATCTACCAATGAGTGATCGGCAAAAGAGGTAGTCAAAAATTGACGCCAAAGGACCAACCTTATACATACTTACTACCTGCTGCGCCGCGTCACTAAACTGAGTTGCCTTTCGGTTGGAGGTGATGCCCGGTGAAGGTCTGATTGCGCTATGTGAGCCTGCCGAACCGGGACCCACGGACTGGGGTGGTTCAGGCTACAGGCGGCCATGAGCTCGCCCGGGATGAATCCGAACCTCTGAGCAACCATCGCCGTCCAACTTTCGTCTTACGCAACTTCAAAGGCCAAATAAGTATTTTCAATGAACACTTAAGAATTTTTCTAAACTTTGACAATAAACAAAATAATGTGGTCATTTAATCCTGCTTTTTCGATAAGGAATAAAATGTTGCCGGTCAATTTGTATGAGTAAAAGATGGTAAAGTAGATGTTTTCCAAGAAAGGCTCATAATGTGCTCATTGCAATTTAAAGTTTTTAATAATTTTGTAACATTTTGAACTCTAGCACAGGCAACTGTTCATTCATAGCAACATTAAATCGGAAGGCACAGGCTGCAAATCTCATGAATCAAACATTCCAAATCTTAAATTTCGTATCAAGAAAGGTACGTAATTTTATGCCCTTTATGTTATGCAGGGGAGTAGACTCAATTAGGCTACAATTTTTAATAAATAACTCTTGAATGGACCTTATTATCTATTTTTCATTAATAGTGACATATGGATGTGAAAGCTGGCAAGGCCTAATCCCCCAATCCTCGCCTTTATATGAACCAGTTGGACACTCAACTTTTATTTTTTAATGTGTGCTTCTCCAGTAACCACACGTCGTGTTCCACACAGTTTAAAGTGGTTAACCACCTGGCTGCATCCCATGGCACCAGACTCCGAACCGAAGTGTGGTACCAGCAGAGCTGCTTCCGGCCGATGAGCCCGGTGAAAAAGGTATTTAAATGATCGAAGATTTTCAAAGGTGACAACCTTCGGGGCTGACCAAGCCCTTAGTCGTCATTACAGCATTCAGGATTAAACCAACAAAAAATGGGATTACTTATTGGATGTACAACATGATACAGCATCTGATTCATTTAATTTATCTTGTCATTTCAGCTTTATCTTGCCATTAGTATTTGCTCTCTTTTTGGTGAACTAACGATCTAAAAACTAAAATCGATAACACTTTACAAGTTAAATTATCAGGCAGAACTCGTGATGGGCGACCCGCCAAAGCCGCCTCCGCAGTCAGGCCGGCACCGCAGGGCGCAGTCAGCATGGATCCGTGATGCTCCATCATGGAGGTTGGAGACAGCTTCAGTATGACACGATGATTCCATCTGATAAGCTGAGAGGTCGGGGCCAGAACCTCACTGTCGTATGGTGAAAACTGCAAGCCCACTTGGGCATGCCTGCAATCGGCCTGCTCCTTGTTTTTGAGCTGTGTCTGAAGCCGCGGCGCAAACCAGACCTTTTTGTCACCGTAAAGGGGCTTTGGAGATGATAAAAACGCAAGAAATGGCAAAGGTATAATGTTTTCTATTTTTATTCGCGACGCAAAATGCGCATCGAGTCGATTCATTTTCTGGATTATGACATGCGTCTCTATTATGTCGTGCGCTTTTCATCTGGCCAGAGATTATTTGCTTTCGAAAACACCGCATCTGAAAGGAATATACGGCACATAGCTGCTCGTTTGCTGAATCATGTGTTTGACTTTTTAACTTTTAAGAATATGTTCTTGTCTTGTGGAAGCAGTAATCTAGACCAAAGTCAACACCCATGTGTCATGGAAGAGGAGATGAGCAGCTTCTCTGGCAGGCATCCGTAGACTGGCTTTCCATGACACTGGCTGGAAGTTTTATGGGCAAACTACACACCGCATATTTATAATCATTATGGAAAAGAGCCACCAGTCAGTTCGACTCACGGGCTGAGGTGCGTGGTCTCCTGGTTTTGAGCAGTGTCAACGGCAACCAGTAGCGCTCGTTGCAGCGAATCGGGCATCATTTTTTGGCAAAGAAGCTGACCCATAAGATTGTTTGAATTTCTTCATAAATGTCACGTGTTTGAAATATTCAATTTTAAATATTTTATTATTATAATGGTAAAACTGACTTCATATGTATATTTTACAAACAGTACTGTTGTATTTGAGTATATGCTGCTGGTATGACTTTGCAGGCATTTTCTTGAGCCACGAGTTTAAATTGACGACGTGACACGACTGTGATACAAAGACCCCGATCTAATTCTTCGACCAACTGTATTTTGGTAAATGGTGTTGTTGTGACTTTTACATTACACTTCAATCACATAATAACAATTATTCATATTTTAACAGCACCTATTTAATTTCTGACCTTCTTTAACTCAGGGGTAGCAACCCAAATGGATCTTTGCAGACTATTGAAGTGCACATCCCCAACTCCGCGCATATTGCTGTGGAGCCAAAAATTTTGGTGAAAAACGAAGGGCATATGGTGACACGTGGTACTTCTATTCTTACGTAACAAACGCTGCATAATATATTGTAATGATACCAAACTTTATGACTATAATATGGCACTAAAAAAGAAGTAAAAAACACGCAAACTCATGAAATGTTAAGCTATTTTACTAGTGCGTATTTGTTCTTCCTTTCCTTTTGCAATCGATATCTTGAAGCATTATGTGCACATCATGTAGTGTTGCACCATATGTTAAAGATAGGACGTGTTCGATATTATTCCAGCTACTTTGAGTGCCAGAGACCCGAATCAAAAACGCTAACAGCGTGGTTGCTTCTGCTATCAACTCAACAGTATTTGTACATTGGTTTTCCTTTTGGCCATTAAAATAGGTATACGAGGTGTCTCACTGACCCGGAAAAGAGATGGTGTACCTAACAGCTTCATAAAAATGCCAAATTGAAATTCTTTCGCATAAGTATGTTTTCACTCATAAAGCTATTTGTGGGTGAGATGGCAAGAGATTGCTCAATGTGTCTTCAAAAATTACATCGCTGTTCTGCTATGATACAAATTCCACAAGCCTGTTTTGGGCCCCAGCGCTGTTTCGCTGCATCATTTTATTTCGCCGAGCAAGCCGTCATTCGAAAAGCTCACTGAAAATCGGGCCCGACGAAAGGTGAAGCAAAAAAGAAACAGCAGTTTCATCAAGGCCAGCTTCATCCTTTTGCTTTCCGATCTGCTTAATTTTGAAATCGTCTGCGTCGTCTCACACTGCTATCGTCTACGGGCAGCAGGCTCAATGGCTTTTTTCTGGAGTGGAACACATGCCCTGGGTTACAGAGAGGATGGGCATCGCTGCATGAAATTCTTCTTCGAATGCAATTCTGACCAAAGAAGAAGTTGGCGACTAACACCACGCAGGCGCCACGAAGCTGAGCAAACTAATGTTTCATGTTCTTGAACACCAATTTAATTGAAAAATATATTAAACACCAGTTGTTACCAAGAACTGCGGCAAAAAAAAAAAAAAGAGTATGATATGCTAAAATTCATTTACAAATATTTATTGTAAGCACTGGAAGTGTGAGTTAATTAAATGAATCTCCATTGGCCACATGAAGCTCTTTATTTATATTGGAAATATTTATTATTATTCAGATGAATGACACAGTTTGTACTGTTTATTTGAAACCCCCAAACAGATATTCAGCAAAAAAATAAATAAATAATATATAATAATAAATAAAAATAAAATAATACTAAATAAGCAGGAAGTGATGTACTATACCATAAAGCTGACGACGTATCATATGACGACGACCCCAACTTTACGCTAAAGCATGTTTAACTGATTTTTTTTTTATACCGGAAATCAAAGAGCGCCACCGAACGACGAATAAATCTATGCCGAGAGATGAGCTGTCTGTGAAAGTCTTTCGATTGGAGTGGGAAAGTTACGGGTAACTCCGTAAGCTGCGTAATCATTTGACCCCGCTGGACCAGATCAAGCTATTATCCGACATTGTAAGTATAGTTAGGATTTAATCACCGCCCGTTAACGTAACGATGAGACGTGCAAAGTTCATTGCTGAGCACAAACTCTGTCGCACCTCTCGTATGGCGGTTGACAGAAGCGCAGTGGCTGATTGGCTAACGCTGTGTAGGCCCCAGTTTTTGAACAAATGGAGCCAGGTTGAGGCAAATCTGGTCACAGAATACACTGTAAACACAAATGGGATTTGAGCTGTAGGCTTTCCATTATTCAGTTCCTTAACCTCCAGATGTTTTAGGAATTTTCATTGCCAATTCTGATAGCAGAATATCAGCTGTAATCTACACAGAAGTGTGCAATCACAACAAAGTGGTCAGAAGCACTTTGGGTGAACATCTTTGTTGGATAGATGACTAGTTAAATTCAGTGTGCTGGTGCAACTGTGAAAATATCCGAGAATATTGACGATATTTAACCACAAGATGAATGTATTTTACAATTTTCAATATAGCATGGTCAATTTTTAAGCACATTTGCCAGCAGTAATTTATGTATGGATATACAGCTTTTATTGAATGATTTAACTGAGATTACGGCAATGTAATTGCAGGATAACTCCAACCTTTGACCAGGGCATCTCATGAATTACAAACATTATGAGAGGCACTAAGCAGGTAAGGCATTTTGTTTCTGCTCTCCGAGATGTTGTAAATGCGAGCAATTCCAGATATCCAGCTTCGCTTATTATATGGGCTACTCATCAGCATGAATCGTAATCTTTTGGCGTATCGTTAATGATTAATGAATATCATTAATGTGATCAAATACATTTGATACGTGATCAGCTTTTATTACTCAGAAAATTGTGCTAACAATTTTTTAAATTACAAAAAATTATTAAAGGCATTTTTTAAATGAAATATTTTGTAGCAAGAAAATTACAAGTTATTATTATTTACAACGATATGATATATTTACTGATCATAAACTATTAAATTTTTGAAAGTGACAACAGTAAAAAAGGATTTTTGACAGGTATTTATATTTGTGACCTAACTTACTTCTTAAAAGAATGCAAATAAATAGATGCAATAACTTTTGGGGCTCAAATTTATTCTTAACAAGAAAATGAAGATTGTTACATAGGAGCCCGATCATTTATAAAAATTATACTTAGCAACGATATGCAAGTATTGATTACAACTTATTATAAATATTATTTTATTGATTTCATGATATCTTTAAGCCTGCACTATTTTCGGTGATCTAAAAATTTTAGGCTAAAACTGTAAAAGCAGATCATTATTCGTTATGACTATGTTTATATATTTGATTGTGTTGAAGTGCTAAATTCTATAAAGATGATTATTCAGACAAGCAGTCTTTGCATAAGAAGATATAAATTGTTTTATAGGAGTAATATAAGAACCTGCAGGAATGTATTGCAAATTAAGGACATTATGAAGGCTCGCACACAATAACCTGATATCCAGATATATAAAACAATTTAAAAAAATAAAGAAACACAAATATTATCTGTTAATATTTCACGATATTCGATATTTGTTGGTCTGCTTATTACAAATACAATTATTTGTTTCATTCATATTTCATTTAAGCGTTTTTTTTTTATCATTTTTCAAACTCAAATGAAACTCATTAGCTGTCTAAATAAAAGGAAATATTAGCTCAAATATATAAAATTTCACAATCTTGCACTATGATACGACCTGTCTGGAAGACCAGGCATGTATAACGGCATGTAACTATGCTCACAGCCATACAGAATCAAGGTAATTGTTTTATTACAAACACAGTACATTTAATAAAAATTATATTTATTTTCAAATAAATCGAAATACAGTATTTCAATAATTGTATTCTTTTCTTTAGCATGTCGAGAATGTGAACTCGACAGTGTAAAATTTTCGTAAAAAAAACTATTTCAAAAGAATTGATTATTCAAGCTCTTATTCTGATTATCAAGCAAATTTTAATTATTCGACAAATTTGCATCATTAAGACCCCATATTCAGCAAAATGTATTTATAGTATTCTCTGAAAATAAATAGCATTTAATTGAGTGTTCACTACGCACCACTGGCTGATAATATGCTACATTGTTTGAGTATTAAATTTATTTTGATGCTGCTTCTCAAAGGAGAGGATTGAGGCTATGTAGGATATATTTACAATTTCTTTGTTAACTGTGGCTCCAGCAAGCAAACAGAAACAACAGTTCATGTGACCAGAAGTTACTGTTTTTTGTTACATCACATACAATTCCATTTCAGTCTGCTTTTTCCATTACATTTCAAGCACATTCTTTAAAAAAACATATTGACACAATGACTGGCGACTCATTCGACTCGATAACGATTCACTTTCAGGTGTCGAAAACGACCTTCCGGGAAAAATTGGATGAAAAACGCTGGATAAATAGTTATCGGAATACTCCAGCAAATTGAGGAAGGCTCAGGAGCACACGAAGCAGTTACTTACACCAACTCTCTCGGTTGTCCGACAGGCAATCGACCCTGTCGCACTGCGACTTAGGAGGGTTCAGAGGCGCGTTGCTGCGCTAGCAGCGATCAGCTGCCACCTGCAGCAACCAACTAAGAACGAGAAAAAAAGGAGACTAAATAAACAAATAAAATCGTTTTGCTAATGTCGTTTTCGCCAACTGGCCAACTAGAAAATGAAAAATAGAATGTCTTTCGGGAACGTTCTTGCAAGAGACCGGTTCGGAAGCCCGGAAGTAAAGCTGCCCGGGGCTCAGCCGCTCTATTGACGAGGCCCAAAATGGTTATTGAGTACGTGTTATTCAAGTTTCATTTATGCATGAAAGGAAGCCACGCATAAGCATTTGTTGAAGTATATTCCTGTATTCGAGGCCACTTTTCCTGTTGCCAGTTGGGCCGTCGACCGAGGTGCAGGTTTAAACTATAATTGAACAATTTAATGTTAATATCAGGCGGTCAGCACTGACAGTAACTCGGAAAAAAATGTTGAATTTTAATGCATGCCTTAGGCCATTTATTAACTGTGGTGCAGAATCAATTCTAGTGATTACGTACTTTTTTATGACAGTAATTAGCACCTGGTGAAGCTTAGTATCGAGAAGCACATATTAAGAATATTTTATTATAAATAAACATTTTCTTTTGCAAAAGTATATAACAATAGCTAATATTACATTTGGCTTTAAGTTAATTAAAAGTCTCTTTCAAATGCTGCATCTACCCTCGCCTTGCCTGATAACTGGTAAGATCTTAAAAACGGATGTTAAAAAGAAATAAATTGCAAAGACAGGTTTAATTTTTTTTCTGAACACAATATTGTAAGTATAAAATTACAATTTAAGCTCTACCGATAGGCTATGAAAATTGCATTATATACATTGAAAAATATTTTATGATTGGCTGATGGTAAAAGTATACCTGCTGGCAAAACTGCACTCAATGGAACGCTTTAACTGGCGGGGAATTTCAGACACGTTAAAAATGGCTACAAAGCGCAAAACACAAAATTAACTCCTTTTATTTTGAACTGCTGCATATAGGTAGCTGTTGACATTTTGTTTTGTATTTAAAAATGTGATGACCTAAGTTAAACAGCTATACTGAATATGTTAAAAATAACAAATGAATATTTATAAAAAGCTTTGTTCCACAATTTTTACTAAACAATGGTGCAAGGGTGGCACAAAAAGAATTATTGTTGATATTTCAAATAATTAAAAAATAGATGTCTTATAACAAGAGACTTTACTGTATAAAGAATGAGCGCTTACAAGAATTCTGCTGCTAAAGAAGATTCAAGAAACATTAACAAATATTAGCCCGGAGATGAGTAGAGTTTTAAATAGATTTCTCTAAAATATTTGGAGTATTTTGAGCCAAGCTGTCTGAGCCCTTACTTCTTTTATTATTTGAGACAGCACATTCTTCCTGGCTTTCTTTAAGCTCTCGGAAACAAAATAAACTTAAAATAAGCTGTTTCGAAACCCCGTGAGCAAACAAACTTATCCAAACAAAAGTCTTTTGGCTTTGCTTTTTGCATGCTAAATAGCAGTCATTTCTTACTGGAAATGTCTTTCTCTTCTGCGCTTTTCAAGTCTTTGAGCCAAATGAGCAGCAAATATGATGATTCATTGCTTATTTAACTCCCGCCGCAGAACATTCTTTATTCAGGCGAACTTGACTTACAGTGTGTAAGCTTGGAGAAGAAGAACTTTTCTTTTTCTTTCGATCAATGTGTTTCTTTGTGCTCATTTGGAGATTCTTTGAAAATAATAAACTTTTTCTGTCCCGAATAAAGATCAGTCAGAGCAATTCATCTTTCACTGTGGCACAACACTGCAAGGCTTAACTGGGCCCGAAGGCTGGCTTTCTTTTTTTTATAATTAATAACACCTCAGGCGCAATTTCTTTTAAATTTGCCCACAGAAGTCCCTATCCATTTCTAAAGAGATTAAAAAAAAGAAAAAAAGTCAGCTGGCAGCAGACGCACATCTTCCATGACTAACAAAAACCAGCGACATGCAGAAGATGCAAAAAAAAGAGAAATGACGTCTTCCATGCAACCTCATCCATCGGCTTCATCGGCACGTCGGCCTCGCACTGTCGTGTCGACTGGCCAGAATAAGTTGAGCCACATTATCGGCCTATCTCTGACAAGAGCCATCTGCCCGATAATCTTTCATTCTTGTTTCTGACATATTTTCGAACTGAATACTCGGTTGTTGTTCGCCATCTCGTTGTAATTTAAAATAATCATATGATAAGTGACTTTCGTTGATCCAAGAAAATGGGCGTGTGTGGGCACTGAATTCGGCGTTGTCACATAGAGGCCCCGTTGTTTATCGTCGGTATGAGCGCTCATGCCCGGCTGAGCTGAGTGAAATTCGTTCCACAAGCTGACCTTACCAGCTGCTGGCTATTAAATGGTTTGCGATGACTACTTGAAATTTTATTTTTGAAATATATGGTACATATTTATTGATTTTCATTTATGATTTCCGATGTAAAAAGCAAAGAGCACATTGATATGATACTTTACAATACGATCTAAATTTTATTAATTACAGCGATAAGAAGTATTATTTATAAAAATATTTTGAAACATTAGTTACAGAATTCATACATTCGTAAAACTATCAATAAATTCAATTTTAAATAAAATTAGCAGAATATGGCATGACGAATTTTATTCAATATTTTCATGTTGAGGTAAGAGCTTGTTTTCTGTTTGTGAGAGGTATGGTGAATTTTTAGGCACGGAAATAATTTTCATCATCTAAAACTTAATTAAAAACAGCTATTTAAATATTCAGTAACAATCTAAAAATTTTCCCCATTTAAAAACATATATTAAATGGCACCAGATTCTTTTAAGACTGAAAATATTAACTGAAGCTACAAAAGCCAAATATAACTATTTTTTATGATTCTCATAATTAAAATTATGTCTCATTTCAATGGTGTATTTTACAGAGTCTTTAACAAACAGAATTTTGTCGTGCTGGAGTTTATTACGCCAGCATTGTTCTTGGAATTGACTTATTAATATATGGCTTCTATTTCAGCTATGACAGAGAATTCTGCAAATATTTGAGTGATAAATAGAGGCTATTTATCTATGAGATGGTTCAAATGAGGAAATAAATATGTTTGCCTGCTATTAGGCAATTCTAAGGAGTGTACTTTTATTTATAATACTGTACTTTTATTGATCGTGTTTTTTTCTTGTTTTTGATGCTCAGTAAAATGATGGTTGTTGCGTTAGCTGTGTTGATAGGTACAGCAGCTGATTTTTGGCCAGTTTATTCACTAGGCCATTTAGGCAACAATTTATGGCTGAAATTTAACTCGTAAAACTTTTGGACACTGCATGACTAGCAAAATATGATTAGAAAAAAAAATAATGTCTGAGAAAGAATAGCGACTCAACAGGCTTGTCTTTTTCTACTTATGTGTTCATATAAGAAAGCATTGTACTGAGGCTCGTTCAAATGGATACACAAGCAAATGGCTGGGAAAAAAGTTTGTTGAACCCAGTCTTGGCCAGATTTCTGTTGATTCCAGGCTGAGTCTATCTCCCAGGAGTTGCTCTTGGCTAAGCCAACCATACCCAGGCTGCAGTAGCTCGCATAAACTTAGTAACAGACCCATTTTTTTATTATTGCTGTCTAAAGATGCGCCGCTTCCCCCCCCGCCAAATCTTATTCAGTTCGCACATTGCTTGCGATGTGTCTCGACCATGAGGAATTGCGAACAAATTTCAGGAAGCCGGCAGAAAATTAACATTTTCACAACGAATTATTTTTAAAATTAAATGTGTGGCAGTGATGTGTGTTTTTAAAATGAATGAATTTTGTCGGCTCAATAATATATTTACGTATTATTTTATTATTAGAATGTTTAGATGTACAACTTTTAACATGATCATTTTTAAATTAAGAACATATTTTACAATTTTAATGTTCCATTTTAATTTTCGTTGAGCATGCAATTATAACAATAAGCAACTATTTATCGGCTCAAGAAAATGACTGCTATTAATAAAATGAATGATTGTCTAACCAAGCCAGTGGTTGACCTTACAATTTTTAAAAACTCTGGCGTGCTAATTGCTAATTGAGATAACCTTAAATATTTCGATGAGGTATTTTAACATTACACATTTGTCTATTTAATTTTTAATAACCAGTAATATCCTGAGTAGCTGACCTATTATTTAGTACAGTGTTGTGTTCGGCATTCTGCAAGCTGGCATTTTATATTTGTATATGAACTTCAATTTACAAGTATGTGGGCCCACATTTTTTAAATCTTAAAGAAGGTATAATAACTATAAATCAGTACATTGATATCAGGCTGGGAAGCAAAGATGTTTCATTATATTAATTTTGACATGCAATAAACACTTAGATAATTTTCTGTGTTAAATAACTATTTAATGGCACCATATCTTTTAATACCTTACGAATGAAGACATGAGGTCAACA